>PVIW01008036.1:0-65365 GCA_004026585.1 Noctilio leporinus | reverse complement strand
TAAAAAAAAAAAAAAAAAGAGGAAGGAAGAAAAGAGTAAAGAAAGGGTTTAGAAAGTCTGGGGAAGGGAGGAATACTTAGATTGAGGACTGGGAATGCATTATAGCCACAGAGTGAATAGACTTTAATTCGAGAGTAGGGGGAGGGTCTTGGGTATTTAGGTGGATTGAGGGATGGTGGGGATTAAGAATATGTGAGAAGTAACTTTTGCAAAGGATATGTTGGGGATTAATAGTTCATATTGCTCTCGGTACAATTCAGGTGCTTGAGATTGGCAGCAATCCCTTTCCTGATGCTGCTTCTTTTTCTTGGTCAGGACTCTACAGTTTATAGTCTATATTCTAGCCAGTCTTGGCGAGTGGCAGGGCCTCTGATTGTCACAGTAGGGCTGATTCTGAGTGTGCACCCCCAGGTAGGCTGGGCCTTCCCCAGCCTGGCTGGGTTTTAGGGCTGCCAGTGTTCTGGATCCTGCAGGGTGCCCTCTCCCACTCCTGGCGGAGGTTCCTGCCCAGGACGAGCACCCAGCACCCCTGCAGGGCAGCCCCCAACTTCGCTGGTCCCTGTGATGACTGGCCCCACCCCCGCAGTTCCGGGAAGAGGCCGCCCCCATCTGTCAACACTCTCCGGGGCCCGCCTACACTGTCCCGCCCTGAAGGGGCGGGCACCACTCCTCCAAACCAACCAGCTCTCCAAGGAGTCCTTTACGAGGCCTCTGTGACAAGCCCCTCCCTGGCGTGGATGGTGTGGCCTTTGTCTCCAGCAATGGCGGGTCAGTTACCCCCGCTACTAGTTCCCGGCTCACCGGCTCGCCGTTTGGAGTTTCCCGTGGAGCCTGGGGGCCTGTGTGGTTGCGCAGGGCTGGGCTTCCCCCCTTGCAGGGGCTTCTAGCTGCTCTTTCCCCGGTGGCCCAGCAGCACCGTTTTTGGCCCTCTCGCCGCCCTGGCCGGTGCACTTCCCACTCCCCCGCTCCGACTTCCTGCAGGACTCTTCTTCGCCTCTAGCCCCGCCATGGAGCCTCCTCTCCCTGTTGCGGGAGTGAGTCTCTCCCACAGTCCCTCCCCTGCAAAAGTTCAATTCCGCGTTCCCTATGGCGTTTGCCCTTGCTGCCCGCGCTTCACTGTTGAGACTTCCAGTCGCCAGGGAGCCCGAAGCTGCCTCAGTCAAACTCACCCCCTTTGGGAAGAGCCCGCCCTGCCCAGAGCCGACCTAGGCCCACCGGCCGGTCGGTTGGGAACGCCTCACCTACTGTCCTGCTGGCCTTCTCTGCCTCTGGGCTGTGCTCCCCTGTGTCCAGATGCTGCCTGCTCCAATTCCTAGGGTCCTGAAGATGTCTCACGCTCCCTATCCTGTCCTCTATCTGCTTTGGTACTCGAGAACACCATCAGCATTGCTCTCTACTCTGTCGCCATCTTCCCTCCTAGCTTTTTGCAATTTTTAATAACGATTTTGGGATTCCAAATCCCACCCCATTCTAAGAAGAGCTTCTTCCAATGACAAAACAAGCCTACATCAGGGTGCTGTTGATGAAAAACAGCTCACACATGTATTTTTGAGCACATATTTTCATAGGCTTTTCTGATTTCTTTTTCTCAGGAAAAGCCATGGAACTCAGCTGTAACTACTCTTAAAACTAGGAAGCGACCATATAGTTACTAGGCTTATCATGCTAACATTTATACAGTTTTAAATATTTTCTAGAGCCCTGGCCGGTGGCTCAGTGCATAGGTGCCAACCTGAGAACCCAAAGGTCACTGGTTCAATTCCCAGTCAGGCACACAACCAGGTTGCGAGCCAGGTCTCTGGCCAGCTCTGTAGCTGGGGGCGGGTGGAAGGCAACCATACTGTGCATTGATGTTTCTCTCCCTCTCTGCCTTCCTCCCTTCCCTTCTTTCTAAAAATATAATAATAAAGCCTTAACTACTTTATAATTATTTTGTATGATATTATGACTTGATTTTAAGATCAAGTATTTGAATTTCTTTAAAAAACACAGTTTAGCAGGGGTTTGGAAATAGTGACATGTGATTTACAGCTGAAGGGGCCCAGGTTCTAGGGTCCCCCGATTTCTCAGCTGCACACGTTCATCCCCACACCCTGTTCTACATGTGGCAGCTGAGCTTCACAGAGTGAGGTGTGTGCTTCCATGTCCTTGGCCTTGTGCGTGTGTGTGCATGCATGCATGCATGTGCATGCATGTGTGTCCTCTGCTTATTAGGTCAAACCAAATATGTTGTTCAGAAATGCTTCACCCCTTGCTAATGCCTCTTCAATGGTCATTTTTGGTGAATGCTCTACAGGAGAAAGATACACAATATTTGCAGGGATGCACTTAAAATTTATGTCTTTTTTGTGAGTAAGATAAGTTTAGTCAGCACTTAAAATTTGCTAACATCTTTGGTTTTAGAAATATTTCAACAACTATAAAGTAGTAGTTTGGGGATGTAAAGGTAATAAAAGAAGTGCAAATCACCCAGGCTGGTGTGTCTCAGTGGATTGGTGCCGGCCTGCGAATCCAAAGGTTACTGGTTAGATTCCCAGTCAGGGCACATAATCAGGTTGCAAGCCAGGTCTCCAGCCAGGTCCCCAGCTGGAGGTAAGTGAAAGGCAACCATACATTGATGTTTCTCTCCTTTTCTTCCTCCCTCCCTAACCTTCTCTCTGAAAATAATGAATAAAATCTTTAAAAATACAAAAGAAAAAGAAGTGTAAATTATTTGCATTTGGTCTATCATAATTGCCTGCTTTGGTTTTAATGGATATGAATGACACACACATTTGATTGTCCCTATTATATTTAAAGCTCTTTGGGGAACAGGGATTACTTCTAATATTTCTTGGTATCCTCTTTCACATACTCAGCGGACACAGTACTTGCCACATCCTACATGCTTACTGAATGAGTAAGGCTGAGACGTGGTATGGCATTTCCTCTGTTCTAGGCAAATAATCAGTGAGTTGTAAGAGACCCAGTTAAAGAGATGAGGAATGTAATATAGGTTTGAAGCTGCTCCCCTGGATTTGATCTTAAAGATCTGCCATAGCTAATGAAAGCACATGGATAATCTCTTACAGAATCTTGCATTGGCTCTATTTTACTGCTTTATTAGGATTATGCAAAAGCTCCAGGTGGGAGTCACCTTGAGAGAAAACTGGTACATGGGGTGGATCTTGCTGAGGTCATTCATGATGAAATAGAGCAGAGAGGCTCGGGTGGCAGCTGGTCGATAGTGCTCTCGGGCCTTGTTGATTTTCACTTCGGTCACCTTGGCCTCCTGGACCTATCAGAAAAAGAAATAGTGGTTCATTGTTCAAGCCAAAGTGAGAATTGACTTGACCTTTGTGTAGGTACATACGTGTCTGTGTGCAGGGTAGGATAGATTGGGATAGGAGCAGTGGCTAGAGGGTTAAGAGAGCCACTATGGTATTCTACAACAGAGCTTGAGTGAAAAAGATGATACACTTCAGTCTTCCCCAAGGGTGAAGTGTCAGCACTTCCACCTGGGGAATGTGGGCCACACATGCCTCCATACTCCAGGTCTAACAAGAAAGAATTCATAGAAATACAAAATATACTGAAAGTAAACCAGAATTCCAGATAGGGAAAATCCAGTAAAAGAAGCATAATCTAGGCTTCTATTTTCTTAGTTTATATGAAAAAGTTAACATACTAATTCACAAAGAAAATCTCTTTCAATGCAATATTGTATTTTTAGCAAATTCCTTATTAGAGGAAAAAATAAGAGACCTACATGTCAGAAAGAGGGATTCTGTAAAAATGTACCACTAAATACAAACCTCAATCTGACCTGCCTCCTGCTGTTCAATACAGAGTGAGACTACTGTTTACTTGTGAGAGTCTCACAGAAAAAACAAAAAACAAAAAATACAAATAATGATTCCTATGGAAGATGAGCTTGCAATAAGCAATTCAAGCTTCAGGAGGAAGTATTACCAAAGGGGTCAATTAGAAGACCCAGCCACACAACACAAAATCCTAGGACTAGCATCCCAAGTGCTGAAGATGATCAAACAAACTCATCAGTAACTAATTAAGCTTAAAAGCTGTAGAGGTAAATAAAGTATAAAATCAGAACATTATACATTCACAAAACAGGCATTATCTGAAAAATCACTAGTTAAAACTCCTAAAAATAAAAATACAGTTATTTAAATAAAAAACTTGGCACACAGATTAAATCACTAAAGTTTCAAGGAGAATAAGGAAACTAGAAGACAGAGTTGAGGAAATTGTTAAAAGAGCAGTGCAGAAAGAAATAAAGATAGAAAATATGTAAAAGAGGTAATGAGACTTGGCAGACTAGGCAAATAGAGTATGAAGATTCAAAATACATCTAATAAAAGTAAGTAAAGGAAAGAGAATGAGGGAGAGGCAATATCTGAAATTAAGGCTTTTCCAAAAGTGATGAAAGACCTGAGCTCTTACTTTAAAGAAGTAGTCAAGGTCAAAGAAAGCTTATTCTGTAATACAACAATAAAATTAAATTAAAAAAAAAAGAAAGCATATTCTCCTCAGGCCCTTGAAGAAATAATTATTTGCTTCGATTAGAAGAAAATGAGCCCAAAAGAAGAAATAAAATGTAAGACTTTCTTAAATATAGGACCAATCTAAATAACAAAGACTTTTATTTATCTATCTATTTATTTTTACAGCAAACCTTTTTATTGTTGACACTGTTACAGATGACCCCCATTCCCATTTGCCCACCTCCACCAAGCTCCTGCTCCCCTTCCCCTGACCTTCAATTTTTTTTTCTTACATTTTATTGTTGTTGTATTACATCCATCCCCTTTTTACTCCCCTCTGTCCCCCTCCCCACCCACCCATTCCCCCCATTAAAACAAACAAACACACCTAGTTTGAAAGTAGTTAGTAAAAATAACATTGAACTAAAATATAAAACAGTAAAACAGATGGGAGAGAATGATTAAAGTGTTCTATAATCCTTACATTATTTTGGAAGAGGCTAGATATATTGCTGAATTTTAAACTTTGCTAAATTAATGTCTCTATTGTTAAGTCATTAATTAAATGAAATATATATTTAATATATTATTAATATATAAATAAAATTATTTTAATCAAATAAAATAGAATGAATAACTTTAAAATCAGCATAGGATAGAAAAGGAGGATAAAGAAAAATTAAGAAAGGAGAAAAAAGGAAAGGTTAATAGAAAACAAATAAGATTGTAGAAAAAAAGATTGTAGTTAGAAGACAAAGATCTCAGAAGAGAGTGGAACAGAAATCACATAATTGCTCATACTGGTGTTATCACAAACTAATACTCTTCAGGCTCACCTGGGTCCTTAATGCTGTCCATCAATCTTTGTGTCTCTGGTCAGCGCTCACTTCCATTTCTTGTATCAACTATTGCAAACTTTCACTCTTCTCCCCAAGCTCAATACCACACCACCATTCCCTCTCTCAGGACACAACCTTGATTCATGCTTTCAGATTATATAGAGATGATAAGGAAGGGATTCCCTTAATTTCTACCTCCCCTTCTATTTCCTTAATTTTCTGTCCCCCTGCCCAAGTTGTCCATATGGACCTATGAACCATTTTCTACATCAATGTTTGTCCCCCGTCCCCTATCACCTTGGAATAAACTCTCCATCTTCTAAAGATAAGCTCTGGGTCCTGGCCAGGTGGTTCAATTGGTTGGAGTGTCATCCCAACATCCTCCAGTTGCAGGTTCAATCCCTGGTCAGGGCACATACAGTTTGCTATTCCACTTACAGCAAACTGATGTTTACCTCTCTCTACCTCTCTCCCTCTCTAAAATCAAAGAAAAAAAGATAAGCTCTTGCACAGTAATGGATGATTACTAGAATTAATGGGGTGATCACATTGTAAAATGCAAAAGTGTTGAATCACTGTATTTACACATGAAACTAATATAAATAATATAAGATTGTATACCAACTATATACATCAATTAAATTTAAAGATAAGCTCTTCATGGGTGACCTGAACTGTATTTCTCCTGAGTTCCTTATGTACTCAACTATGTTAATAATTCCTTCATTCCTGTAAATTCAATTCTTTTTGGTAACTGTTCCTTTCCCTTTATAATCCATGCATCCTCCCACCCCCAGCTAAGTAAGATCTTAGCATTCTAGTCTCTTCCATCTGAGGGAGAAAGCCTTGAAGGACCCATGTACTCTTTAAGTTGCTGTCCTTTCTCTCTTTACCATTTCATAGTTTGGAAACTTTAAAAAGTTCTCTATACTCACTTCTCCTTTCTTAACTCTGATTAGCTCTCAGTCTAATGCAGGCTGCTGCTGCCTCTACTCCATTCTCTCCAAGATAATTGGTAACTCCTTTTTGCAAAAATCTCAGCCAAATCTCAGCACCACACAACACTGTTGACATCCTTTCCTCTTGAAATGCTCTTTTTCATAATACCTTATTTACCTTCTTTCCTTCCATCTCTTTGCTCTACTCCATTTTTCACATCTTTACTTCTCATAAAATGTATTAGTATTCTTCAATGCACTACTCCCAGTCTCATTGTGTTACCGGCACCCTGGGTTCTTGTGATGTCCCAGGATAGAAATCAAGATATCACCAGAAAGCTCTAGAGACCCTGGTGTGCTGGCCTGGAAGCAAACACAGGTCTCCCACATGGCAGGCAAGAAGTTTACCATTGAACCCTCCAGGGTTCTTTGGAACTCCTAAGATAGAAATCAAGAGAGTTTATGACAAGAGTAGTTCTTAGGCAAGAGGTTTATAACAAAATGTGTGTGTGAGGGAAGTAACATTTTAAGGGGAAAACAAAAATGTTTGCTCCCCAAACAAAAATCAGGGAACAGTTTTAAAGAAGTTGGGGTGGAAAGGATGACATGTAAGTGTGAGGTCTAAGTATGTAGTAGACAGAAGGACTCTTCGGTGCCTGTGCAGTGGAACTACCTGCTTCTTTATGTGTCATATGTCTCATTAGCATGTTAAATCTCCAAGGAGGGTTGTTTATTTGTTATCATTTAAATAAGGGAGGGTTGCCAAAAGGGCAGTCTTTCTTGCTAGAGCACATGTGTAAGTGAAGGGAACGCAATTTAAACCCACCAGAGTAAAGCTTGCAGACAATCAGCATCCTTCAGTCTAGTTGCTAAATAGACTATAAGGAGAAGGGAATATTAATGAGTTTTGGCTTTCTGCCCACTGGGCTCCAAGAGTAGCCTATTTCTATTGCACACACATCTCCTAGGGAACTACTTCTCAAGTTTCAATGGTCAACTCCTTGTTGATGGTTTTCAACATTTTATCACTAGCCCAAGATCATACATCCAACAACCCATGGGACATTCTCATATGAATGGACCAAAGGCATTTCAAACTCAACACAACACAAACTAAAATCATCATTTCTTCTCATTCTCAAATCCACTTCTAATCTCTTCTTTCGTGGTTGGCAGCAGTGCCTTTCTAGACATTTATACCTGGAACCTGAGCCATTTCCTTGACTATACCTTTATCCATATAAGAGGTGAGCAAAAGCAGGTTTACAGGTGTGAGTATCTATGCAAAGTTTATTCTTTTTTAAAATATATGTTTATTGTTGTTATATTACATTCATCTCATTTTTTCCCTCTCTGCTCTCCCTTTCCTTATACTCCTTATCTGCCCCCCACAGTCCATCCCATGTGTTGTTTGTGTCTATGGGTCATCAATGCTAGTTTCTTGACTAAACTGATTCCCTTCCTTGCCTCATTCTCCCCCTCCCCCACACCTTTCCCTCTACACACTGAAAGTGTGTTCCCTGTATTCATGTCTCTGGTTCTGTTTTGTTTGTTTGTTTGTTCATTAGTCTTCTGTATTAAGTGAGAACATGTAGTATTTAATTTTTGCTGCCTGGCTTATCTCACTAAGCATGATACTCTTCAGTTCCATCCATGCTATCACAAATGGTAGGAGTTCTCTCTTTCTTTCTGCTGCATAGAACTCCATTGTGTAAATGTATCAGTTTTTTTGATCCAGTCATCCATTGAAGGGCACTTATTCTTGTATTATTTATCACTTATATATTATTTTCCATATAAACAATACACTCCTGTATAAACATATCCAATCAATTAGCAAGTTTTTCAATTCTACCTCTTTAAATTTGCACATAGCTCTTGAATTTGCCTACTTCATTGCATCACAACTGCCACCCTTCATTTAGTGTCACATCACCTCTCATCTGAATTACAGTGCCCTCTACCACTTTCTCTGTCTCTGCACCCCCAAGCTCACCTCCAGACTGTAGCTGAGTGATCATTCTCTAAAGCACATTTTTGATTATGTCATTATCTTGTCTTAGTAGGAAAACAAACAACTCATTTGTGATCCCCCACCTTCCATCTAAAGTCCAAAATTCTTAGCATGGCCTGCCCAGTCCTTTGCAGTGGAAACACAGCCTACCTTTCATGCCTCACCTGCTGGGACCACTTCCACCCCCTTCTCCAGCTCTTACTGTTCCAGCTACACTGAAGAGAAAATCCCTCTCCCTCTGGCTGAGTGCTTTTCCTCTGTGTGGCCACTGGCTTCCCGTGCTTCCTCCACCACACCCCTAATCACAGCATTGTAGCTACTGACTTAATTGTCTTTTTCTTTCAGAGAAACAGGTCCTGGGAATCTGAGAGTCTGGTAAGTTCATTGTTGTACCCTCCAACTTTTGTCATGGAACTTGAAATATAACAGCCTCCAAGCAAGTATTTATTGGATGAGTAAGTGAGAAAAAGAAAGAAGACAAAAAGAAGTGAGACAACAAGAGAAGAAGGTTCTATGAACACTTGGCATGGGCCAGGCACAAAATAAACATGCACTGACTTTACAGAGAGGGTAAGGAGAAAAGGGAAGAGGCAGTGGGAAGAGATCCAAATGGTCAATTTCACCTCTGACCAATGTGGGTTAGGTCCTGTCTTCTCATCTTCTCTGCCCAAGGCCATAATGATCACAAACTTTGTGTGCCCCTATTTACCGATGTGGGAGCCATAGAGAACCACTGGTAAGACCTGTGGTCACACTGTAGCCACAAAGACACAATTCAAGGCTGTCTCTTCCTCCCTTCTGTCTCTCACTCTGACCTCAGATGTCTATTATCCCAGAGTGGGCATGAGCTGGTTTATCTGCCCTGCCCATTGCTGTTCTTCATTTCTCCTACCTTGTCCTTGCCCAGAATGAAGTCTTTAATATTTGGAGAAATTCCTGTAACCTGACAACAAGTGTATTCCTTCAAAGTTGTATTGTTCCCCAGACATTGTTAATCTACTCAGAACCAGTAGCAGGCCTAAAAATGAGAAAAGACCTGTGTGGATTCAGCACCCTGTGGGGAAAAAGTGAGGGGGCTTGCCCTAGGAAGTCATGTTATTTAGGCACCCACAAGAGAAAATAAAAGCCTTTCAAATACTGTGAAATAAAGAAAGCTATACGCTAAATTGTTTGCAGGATAGTACTGTTTTAGAGAGCCTAGTTTCCTGGGAAGTCACCAAAGCTCTCTCATTAAAATCAGATGTAGGAGATTTGTGCAGGCTGGGGTTTTCTCAGGGTGCAGTCTTACCCAAACCAGCCACAAACTCAGCGTGATCCCTTAGCTTCAGGGCTGTGCCACAAGCTCAGTGAGGAATGACTTTTGAGCTACCATTCCCTGCACAGAATATAAGGCCCTGCACAGACTGAAGTGCTCATCAAATGTTTGTGGAGTTGAGTTATCAAAAGCATTCCCCAGAAGGTGAAAACTCCAGAATGCAGAATGTGAGGCAGTCCTCCAGGACTCTTGCTCAAATTGATATTCGAGAAGAAACTTAGAAAGATGGAAAAGCCATTTGTCACTCTGACTTTTTTTTTTTTTTTTTTTCCTACAAGTTGAACTCAGGGTCTAGCAGCAGGGCCTTGGGCTCCTGGCTTAGGCTGCCAGAGCAGTTTTACCTTTTTCTCAACTTCGGCAGCTGTCTGCTTGCTGATCTCAAGGTTCTCCACTAAGGCTGTGTCTCCCAGGAAGTTTCCAGATGCCGAGGAGAGGCGATAGAGCAGGTTGTCTTCCAATGTTTTCAGGGTGATTTTGAACCCATTTTGCTGTTTTGTGAGATCTGACTGCAAATATCAAGTAAGAGGGAGTCACATATAGAAGCCCAGAGCACCCTACTCTTGAGATAGGTCTGAATAAATAAAGGTTTATGGGGCCAAATTCCCTTGTCTTAGAGATAGCAAACTGAAGGCAAAAAAGCAGAATGAATGAGACCATAAGCAAACGAGATGCGGATAAGTTGAATCCCTACTGCACCATTTCCTGCACTTTAGGCTAATTGACCATCTTGACACTTTAGCAACTTCAGCTGGATTCATCCCAGTGCCCACCTCCAGGAGTGCTATGCAATGCTTTGCACCACAAGGATTCAGCCTGCTCACTAAATGGGACCTATTTTTTGTGAATAGTTAGTGGGTGGGGTCAAGTTTGAGTTCTCCAGAGGGTCCTCTCTATCGCCACTTAATCGTTCCCAGGTGAATGGCTCTCCCAATGGAAAGAATTTTTTGTTGAAAACAAAAGCAACCCAAACTGTCTGACACAGTTTAGACGAGATTCTGCAGGAGCTCTCCTCTGGGCCGGGGTGGGGTGCTGGTGGCCAAGCAGCTCTCACCTCACCTTCCCTCTCTGATTGTAAGAATGCGTACCCCAAAGCACCGGCACTCTCCTTATCCTGGTGGTGGCAGAACTTCAGGCAGCTGTAGTTTCTTTGCCCTCGTATGACCTGGGGTGAGTGTGTTTGGATTCTTGAAAAAACAATCTTCCTGTTAGAGGCTCAAGCTATGACCACACTGGTCATCTTCTGTTTCTTAACATTCCTCAGTCCTGCTTTATCCCAGGATTTGCTGCTGTCTGCTGGGAATGCTGAGACAGGGGCTTTAACATTACTTAGGAATTAGCTCAAATCCTACCTCCTCACAGAATCTGTTTAAATGAGTTTCCCGATCTTTCTAATATCACCCTTCTTTATTTTCTTCAAAATTCTTATCACCACCTGAAATGATGTTTCATTTGTTTACATTCTTATTTCTGCATCCCTCCACCAGACTGCAAGCCTATGAAGGCAAGGACATAGTTTTCCTTCTAACCTGCTGGCTCCTCAGCATCTGTTACAGAGTTGGTGCTCCAAAGGTAGCTGTTTAATAAAGAAAGAGATGCTTCCAGGAAGCAAGGCCCAGGGATTCCATTACAGTCTCACACAAGCTGTAATGCTGGATTTGTATTTTACAGTCTAATCCAGGCTAAAGAGAGCACAATAGGGATATTACTTAGTAAGGACTAAATTGGGTCTCTACCAAATCATAGGTTGAAGCTTTCACTCTCATGTGATGGGACTTTAAGGGGCTAAACAAGGTTAAATGAGGTCAATAGGGTGGGACCCAGGTCTGATTGGAGTTGTGTCCTTATAAACAGAGACTTGGGAGAGGTTGCCTTTGCACACACGAAGAAGAGGTCTGTAAGCACACAGTGACACGGTAATCATCTATAAGCCAGCATGGATGGTCTCACTTCCTATCTTGGACTTACAGCTCCCAGAACTGTCAGAAAATAAATTTCTGTTTTTAAGCCATTTGGTCTATTATAGCAGCCCAAGATTAGACTCTGTCCTAAGGTGGCTGAGTCTGTTTATAGTGTTCTTACAAAGCTGAACCCCATATAGTCCTGACCAAAGTGTTTGACCACGTGTGAGAGGAGGCCTTTGTGTGCTTCCCCAGCATGGTCAGAGCTTCTGCAAGATGCTGCTCTTGGTGGTGAGTATTTGTCTTCTGACTCTCTGTTCTTTGGCTCACTCCATCCTCTGTTTTCCCAATTTGGTGTTCTAGGTGGCTAGATGATGTTGCTGCTCCTGCAAAGTCTAGTAGAACCCCTGCTGCTCCACTCCAGAGAATATAGCACCCTACCCCAATACCTCTCCCTGAGTGGGCACTGTGGGATTGCTGGGCACTGGACGCACCTTCAGCTGCTCTAGGTCTGGTCTCTCCATGCTGACCACAGTGGCCAGCAGCTGGTCCTCCAGGCCATTCCTGGTCACAGTGAAGTTGATCAGGGTGGCTTGAGCCTGCAGCTCGGGCTGGTAGTGAGGATTGGCCAGCTTGGTGTGAAGTATGAGCCGGAACTTGGGGTTGTATTCACACTCTTTGTCTCCGATTTTAATGAACCTAGAACATAGAGGCTCAGATGAAGTAGGGTGCCTTCCTGTGAGATTCAGTCAAAGACAGAATTCTGGAGTTTTTTCCAATATCACAGTAAACAATATTGCTATTTTCAGGTGGATTCTTCCTAAGCATGTCAAGTGTGAGCCCTAGGATTCTGTTTTGCCTTAATGTGGGGCACAAGTGTGAACTTTCCTCTTCAGCCGTCACGTTCAATTTTTCACACACAGCTGTCGGGAGAGCCCTTTGCATATTAGGAAACATCTCCAGCAGATGGCAGTAAAGCATGTACAGGAAGGGGCACCTTTTTAGTTGGCATAGAGTTGCCTCACAGCCTGGCAATAGGACTTACATTCTCATGGCAGATAGCAAATGACTTCCATGGGTGAAAATGGTTAGTAAGTGAGTGAGCACATTATGAGGACACTAAAGGTGAGTTATGATCTGGGCACTGGGAGAAGCTTCTGAGTCCAGCAACCCTTCGTGATGACCATCCCTCTCTCTCCTATGTGTCTGTGACCCTTCTCTTCCTCCCTTTCACCTCTGTTTGCCATGTGCTGATTATCTACCCTCACCCAAAGCAAGAGGGACTCATCAGATTGACAAAGAGCTGATTGTTCAGAATTCAGGGGTCTGGTTTAGATAAAATGCTCAAAGTTAAAAGTCAGCCTGTTCTTTGGCCACTTTCCTTTGAAGTTTCTCCAAACTAGTGCACTTGGGCCATTTAGAAGAAAGTCAAGAAATACATTGACTGATGGAAGCAAAGTTATTCTAGGAAACTTTCTCTAGGCTATGAGGGCAGCTAAATCACGCCTCTTCTGGAAGAAAAAAGATACCTGGCATGACCTGAGGAGAGGATGCTAAGAGCAGATCTGTCCACAGTTCTACTTGGGGTGGTGGGCCAGCTCTTCACAAAAGGTGGGCAACACAGCTGAGCCTTACCGGCCTTTTTTAATGACTTCTCTCCCAAGCAGTGGTCCCAGCACAGGATCAATGGACTCTTCCAGGTTTTCAATGAGCACCACATCCCCGGCTTCCAGGGCATGCTCTATGGTTTGGAGGTAGCTGGGGGAAAGTTAGGCAGTGTGAGCCTGTGGATAGGTGTAGATTCCGAGGCAACTGAACAAGACCTTTGAAGCATAGTGATAAACTTGGAGGCACACCCACCTGGGATGATTTCAGTAGCCACATTTTTCTCTATTAAAATGATATTTATATAGTTTTAGAAATAAGGAACAATTACAAAAAGAAAGAAAATAATTAACTGTAGTCTTTCCATCAGCATTTACATTTGGTATTTACTATATGTTTAGATGTAGCATATCTTCAAGATTATTATCAATATTTTTATTATAGTGGTAGATTGGTACTCATTGTTAATTTGTTCCAGAACTCATGATGAGTGCCAAAACTGATGAGTACCGAACAATGATGCATCTTCTCTTGTGGGGCAGCATTGTGACTCATACAAGTTATAGCAAGTGTGATGAATCCTGAGCAAGTGCCAAGTATTGAAACATTTTGTTCTCATCAAAATGCAATGTGTACAGGGTTTGACAAATTCTGAAGCTGATGATCCTGAGGTATGGCTGTATTTTATATTATAATGCTTATGTAATAATTTATATTTGCATTAATATTTATATTTATTTATCATTGGATTTATACTGCATATTTGTTTTATAACCTGGTTTTTATACATAAAATGCATTATAAACACTTTCTCATTAAATATTCTTCTCTAGCAATTTTTATATAACTTGATATTAGATTGTGCTGATAAATCTTAATTTATTTGTAATCAATTGCCAAAATCTAGGTTATTTAAAAATATCTAATGTTACGTAGAGTATACTACATATACTCTACATACTATACTAAAAGTTTTATTTTTGGCCCTGGCTGGTGGCACTGTGGATAAGGCACCGGCCTGCGAACCCAAAGGTCACTGATTTGATTCCCCAGCCAGGGCACATAACCAGGTCTCCAGCCAGGTCCGTAGCTGGAGGCAGGTGAAAGGCAACCATACATTGATGTTTCTTGCCCTCTCTGCCTCTCTCCCTTCCCCTCTCTCTAAAAAATAATAAATAAAATCTTTAAATTTAATTTTCTATAAATTTATGTGTTTGATATAGTTCCATTCCAACAATAACTAACAATAATTTTAAAGTTAACCTAGGCTAGAGAAAAAGATGGCAACAGAGTAGAGGGCAGTGCTGAAGGTGTTCTTGAGCACCAGAGCAGCTGGATGATAGATAGGGTAGGGAGTATGAGACATCTGCAGGTCCCTGCGAATTGGACTGGTAAGCATCTGAACTCAGGGGTGCACAGCCCATAGGTTGCAGAGACCTACAGGAATGTAAGTGAGACAGTTTGGAACCCACCTGCTGGCAGGCTGAGGTTGGCTCTAGGCAGTGACAGCTCTGTCCAGAGGGGCAGCTCTAACCGAAGACAGCTTCAGGCTCCTCGGTGAATAGAAATCTGAGCAGTGAAGTATGGACAGTGAGTGCAAACTCAGGGAGATTGAGGAATTGAACTTCTGCAGGGGAAGGACTGTGTGAGAGCCTCACTCTGGAGGCTGAGAGAGAGGAAGCATTTTCCAGGGCCAAAGGCAGAGGAGGAGAGAACTGCGGGGTTCAGGAGTGGGATGGGGGGTTGTGGGGGAAGTGGGGAAGTGCACCTGCCAGGGCAGTGAGAGGGCCAAAAATTGTGCTGCTGTGCCACCCGGGGAGAGGGCAGCTCAGAGCCCCAGCAAGAAGGGAGGCCCAACCTCATGCACCTACACCGGTACACAGGCTCCCACAAAAACTCGAAACTTTGTGCCAGGAACTTGCTGCTGGTGCTACTGATGCACCCATTGCAGGTGACAAAGGCCCCCTCAAAGAGTTGGAGGGGGAGGCATAGCCTTCTCTGGCAAACTGCACTGCAGACCACCTGGGGATTCAGGTGAGCATCTCAGAGGCGGTTGTGAAAACCTCAAAGAGCTGGACTGCATAGAGGGTTAGCTTTTGCTGGCAAATAACCTGCGGGGCCCCTGGGGAGCCAGGCATGCATTCAAGAGGCAGTGGTAAAAACTCCCTCAAAGAGCTGGATGGCAGAGGGCTAGCCATTGCCCTCAAGTGACACTGAAGGCCCCCAGGGAGCTAGGCACTCTTCGCGGACAGGGGCTACCTCTTCCAAGAGCTGCAAGAGGAGGGCCAGCTATCACAGGAGCAAACGAAGTTGCAGGCCACCCCTCCCCTATGGAGCCAAATGCCCATTGCAGGCAGAAACCTCCTTGAGGAGTTGGAGGGGGAGGAGCAGCCATCAACAACATGACATAAGCATCCTGCAGGTCTTCACACAGAACCAGTGAGAGAAGGGAGGGCCCAAAAACAACAGCAGCATAGAAACCCAGCTAGGCTACTGGAGGCTTAGCCTACTGGGGGGCTGGCACTCAGAATCAGACTGGACCATGACAGCCATAGTCCCTGCCACTCCAAGAACACACAGCTTGACTGTACACTGCAGAGACATGATCAAGTAAAAGAGACAGACTCAGGAAATGGATCGCTGCTAATCTCAAGCACCTAAGTTACACTGAAAGCTACATGAACTATTAATCCCTAACTGTTTTAGAAGCAGCTCAAAAATATTGTATGAGATGGGATAGAAGGAGTGTCCCCCAATCAGCCAACTGGAGGGAAAGAAGCAACATACGCAACCAATCCAAAATACAACCAGACAGCCCAAGTTAACAACAGAAAGACCATCCCAAGACCAACAAGTGGAGGAAATCTAGGAGACTGCAACACTGAACTCCACAAATCTCCTAATACAGAAGGGTGCTCCACAAAGGCAAGGAATTAAAGCAGATTAATCCAAGACAAAAACAAGCAACAACAGACACCCAAAATGGGGGAAAAAGAATCAGTCCATCACCAAAAGGAAAGGAGGAATCCCCAGAAAGATCACTAAATGAAACAGATGCAAACAAACTATCAGATATGGAATTCAAAATAATGATGATAGAGAAGCTCAACAAGCTCAGCCAGCTCAAAGGAAACTATAAACAACTCCAGGGGAACTACAAAGAACTCCAGGGAAGATACAAGGAACTTACTGAGAGCTACACCAGCATTAAAAAGAACTTAGAAACTGTCAGTAAGAACCAGGAGGAAATGAAGAATACAATTTCTGAATTGAAGAATATAGTAGAAGGAATCAACAGTGGGCTAGAGGAAGCAGAGGATCAGATCAGTGAGCTGGAGGACAACATAGAAAAATATTCCATGACAGTGCAACAGAATGAAAAAAAGGCTGAACAAGAATGAAGAGATTTCAAGAGAGCTGCAGGATAACATGAAACACAATAATATCCATATAATAGGGATACCAGAAGGAGAAGAGAAACAAGGAATGGAAAACCTGTTCAAAAAAGTAATGAGAGAAAACATCCCTAACATGAGGAGTGAAAACATTACTCAATTTCAGGAAGCACAGAAGGTCCCAATGAAGATCAACCCAAACAGACCCACTCCAAGACACATTATAATTAAAATGGCAAATTTCAAAGACAAAGAGAGAATCCTAAAAGCATCAAGAGAGAAAGAGCAAATAACATAAAAGGGGGCTTCGATAAGGTTATCAAATGATTATTCAGCAGAAACAATACAAGCCAGAAGGGAATGGCAAAAAATATTCTAAGTAAATAGAAAACAAAGGCCTGCAACCAAGAATACTCTACGCAGCAAGGCTCTCATTCAAAATGGAAGGAGAAATAAGAAGTTTCCCAGAAAAAAGAAGACTAAAAGAATACATCTCTACCAAACCAACATTGCAAGAAATGCTAAAGGGTCTGCTTTAAAAAAAAAGAAGAAGAAGAAGAAGAAGAAGAAGAAACAGAGAGAGACTGAGAGGAACACAGGTACCAAGTGGGAAAATGTCAATAAATAAGTATCAATCAATAATAACCTTAAATGTAAATGGATTAAATGTGCCAATCAAAAGACATAGGGTAGTTGAATGGAAAAATAAACATGACTCACATATATGCTGTCTACAAGAGACCCACCTCAGAACAAAAGATCGACACAGATTGAAAGTGAAGGGATGGAAAAATATATATTAAGCAAATGGACAAGGAAAAAGGCTGAAGTAGCAATACCTAATTTAACATAAAATAGATTCTACGACGATGCCATAAAAAGAGGTAAAGAAGGACATTTCCTAATACTTAAGGGAACAATCCATCAAGAAGAAATAACTCTGATAAACATGTATGCACCCAATGTAGGAGCTCCCAAATATATAAGAAAATTTTTGGAGGACATCAAGAAGGGTATATACAGCAACACACTAATAGTAGGGGATTTTAATACCCCACTATCAACAATAAACAGATCATTCTAACAAAAAATCACCAAGGATGTTGTGGCATTGAACAACACTCTAGAGGAAATGGACCTAACTGACGTATACAGAACTTTTCACCCCAAAGAAGCAAAATACACATTCTTTTCAAATGCACATGGAACATAGACCACATGATAAATCACAAGGCAAGCCTCCACAAATACAGGAAAATTAAAATTATACCAAGCATCTTCTCAGATCACAATGGCTTGAAACAAGAAAACAATCTCAAGGGAAAAAACCAAAAACATTCTAACTCATGGAGACTGAATAGCATGCTTTTAAGTAAGGAATGAGTTAAAAATGAGATCAAAGATGAAATCACAAAGTTTCTGGAAACAAATGACAATGAATACACAACAGCCCAAAACCTATGGGAAAGCAAAGGCAGTCCTCAGAAGAAAATTCATAGCAATACAGGCCTACCTAAAAAGGTCAGAAGAAGCTTATACAAACAACCTAACCATAAAGCTGCAAGAACTAGAGGAGCAACAACAAACAAAGCCCAGAGGAAGTAGAAGGAAGGACATCATTAAGATCAGAGCAGAATTAAATAACTTGGAGACTCAAACTACAATTTAAAGAATCAACAAGTCTAGGAGTTGGTTCTCTGAAAGAATAAACAAAATTGACAAGTCTTTATCCCGACTTTTTCTTTAAGAAAAAGAGAGAGAGAGGATCCAAATAAATAGAATCAGAACTAACAGAGGAGAAATCACAACTGATATTTCAGAAATACAAAGGATTTTAAGAAATTACTAAAAACAACTATATGACAAGAAATATGACAACCTGGGTGAAATGGATACATTCTGGAAATGTATAATCTACCAAAACTGAATCCAGAAGAAGCAGAAATCCTGAATAGACCAATAACAACTAGAGAAATTGAAGAAGTAATCAAAAATCTCCCAAAGAACAAGGGCCCTGGACTAGGTGGCTACACAGGTGAATTCTACAAAACATTTAGAGAAGAACTAACTCCTATCTTTCTCAACCTATTCCAAAAAATCTAAGAAGAGAGAAGACTTCCAAACTCTTTCTATGAGGCCAATATTATTCTAATTCCAAAACCAGGTCAAGACACAATTAAGAAAGAAAACTATAGGCTAATATCTCTGATGAACATAGATGCTAAGAGTCTCAACAAAATATTGGCCCACCAGATTCAGCAGTACATTACAAAGATCATACACCATGATCAAGTGAGTTTCATCCCAGGGATGAGAGGATGGTACAATATTTGCAAATCAATTAATGTAATACACCACATTAACAAAATGAAAGACAAAAACCACATGATCATATCAATAGATACCAAAACAGCATTTGATAAAGTACAGCAACCATTTATGATAAAACCTTCAGCAAAACGGGGATTGAGGGAGTATACCCCTACATCATGAAGGCCATGTATGAGAAACCTGAAGCCAAAATCATACTCAATGGGCAAAAACTAAAAGGTTTCCCCCAAAGTCAATATCCAGAAATCAAAAGCATTTTTGTATGCCAATAATGAAACCTCAGAGGTAAAAGCTAGAAAACAAATCCCATTTACCATAGCAACAAGAAAAATAAAGTACCCAGGAATAAATTTGACCAAGGAGGTAAAAGATCTGTACTCAGAAAACTATAGAACATTGAAGAAAGAAATGAAGGATAATACAAATAAATGGCAGCATATACCATGTTCATGGATGGGAAGAATTAACATCATTAAAATGTTCATACTACCCAAAGCAATCTATAGATTCAATGCAACCCCAATTAAAATACCAATGACATACTTCACAGAAATAGAAAAAATACTTCAAAAATTTATATGGAGCCAAAAATGCCCACAAATAGCCACAGCAATCTGGAGAAAGAAGAGCATGATAGGAGGAATCGCAATACCAGGTATCAAACTATACTACAAGGCTACTGTCATCAAAACAGTCTGGTACTAGCATAAGAATAGACATATAGATGAATGGAACAGAATAGAGAGCCCAGAAATAAACCCAGGACTCTATGGTCAATTAATATTTGAAAAAGGGGGAAGGGACATAAAATGGAGTAAAAGCAGTCTCTTCAACAAGTGGTGTTGGGAGAATTGGACAGCAACATGCAAAAAGATAAAACTAGACACCAACTTACACCATACACCAGAATAAACTCAAGATGGATAAAGGGTTTAAACATAAGCAGTGCCACCATAAAGGTCCTGGAGAAAAATATAGGTAGTAAACTTTTGGATATCCTACACAGAAATATGTTTACTGATACTTCACCAAGGGCAAAGGAAATCAAAGAACAAACAAACAGTTGGGAATATATCAAATTGAAAATTTTCTGTTCAGCTGAAGAAAACACCAGCAAAATTAAAAGGGAACCAACTATATGGGAAAGCATTTACCAATGATACCTCAGACAAGGGTTTGATATCCAAAATATATAAAGAACTAATGTGACTCCACACCAGGGAGACAGACAGCCCAATTAAAAAATGGGCAAAGGACCTGAACAGACAGCTCATTGAGGGAGATATACAAAGGGCCCAAAGGCATATGAAAGAATGCTCATCACTAGTCATCAGAGAGATGCAAATGAAAACCACAATAAGATACCACCTCTCACCTGTCAGAATGGCAATGATCAACAAATCAACAAACAACAAGTGTTGGTGAGGATGTGGGGAAAAGGGAACCCTGATGCACTGTTGGTGGGAATGCAGGCTGGTGCAGCCACTATGGAATATAGTATGGAGTTTCCTTAGAAAACTAAAAATGGAACTGCCTTATGATCCAGCAATTCCACTTCTAGGACTATACCAGAAGAACCCTGAAACACCAATTCATAAGAACCTATGTGCCCCTATATCATAGCAGCACTATTTACAATAGCGAAGTGCCCATCAGAGGATGATTGGATCAAAAAAAACTTTGGTACATTTACACAATGGAATACTACACAGCAGAAAGAAAGAAGGAACTCCTAACCTTTGCAACAATATGGATGGGACTAGAAAGTGTTATGCTTTGTGAAATAAGCCAGTCATTGAAAGACAAATACCATATGATGTCACTCATTTCAGGACAATAATGAACAAAAGAAACAAATAAGCAAAACAGAACCAGATACATGAATATAATGAATAGATCTCCAGTGGTCAGAGGAGAGGGGGGAGGAGCGAGTGGAGAGAAGCAGGCAAGAAAGGGGAGCAGTTTAGTCAAGGAACTAGCATGGAAGAACCATGGACATGAACAACAAGTGGGTTTGACTTTGAGGGGAGTGAGTGGGTGGGGAAGGGGGCAAAGGAAATGAAAAAGGGGATGGATGTAATAAAACAACAATAAAATTAAATTAACAAAATAAAAAAAAATTAAACGAAGTTAACCTAAAAAGCAATGAAGACAATAAAAAATGATCATGAGGAAGACTCATGTAAGCTAATACTAAATATATATATATATATATATATAAAACAATCTTTTTAAAAAAGATTTTTATTTTATTATTTTTAGAGAGAGGGAAAGGGAGAGAGGCAGAGAGGGAGAGAGACATCAATGTGTGGTTGCCTTTTCACCTGCCCCCAGCTACAAACCTGGCTGGAGACTTGGCTTGCAACCTCATTATGTGCCCTGGCTGGGAATTGAACCAACGACCTTTGGGTTTGCAGGCCAGCACCTTATCCAATGTGCCACCAGCCAGGGCCTAAAAATATTTTGTATAACCTTAACAATACATATATATTGAAAAAAGTCTTAAAGGATATCATAAGCCAAAAGGTTAGCATTCTTTTTCTGTAAATAATAAATTATAGGAGTTAAATTTTTTTCTTTGTGATTTTTTCTCTTTTTTTTACTATAATGATATACTATTTTTGTGATGAGAAGTACCATAATACACATTGCTAAATATAAAATTACATAATTAAGGACTGGTATAATATTATACAAGTAGAAAGGATTAAAGGCTTATTTAATAAGAATTTAATATAGAGTAAAATGTTACTACTAATTGGGGTAAAGATGGATAATTTAATAAATGGTATTGGAAACTAACTAACCACTTGAAAAATTAAATATTTAGGTTTGTACCTTGCATAGTACCCTAAAATGTTTTCAGATGATTAAATTTCAGTATAAAAAGAAAACCCATACAAATCTAAAAAAAAAAATCTAATTGAATACTTACATAATTTCTGGACAAAGAAAGAGTTTTCTAAACATGATCTACAGAAGAAATGAGTGACAATCGGGGCAAACTGTAGCAAGTCAAACCCCACAAATAAAATTAAAGAACAAATAACACTCAAATTTCCATCCGTGAGAAGGGAGGCGGTACCAAATAGTCTCAGCACATACTATATATGGTATAATATTTGTACTCAAGTAATAGATACCAAATCTAGAAAACCACATAACAGAAAAGTGGCCAATGGACATGAACAGAGAGCTAATTGAACATTCATTCCACTACCTCCATTCCTCTTCAGAACTCTTTTCTTCTTGCAAAACTGAACCCCTACACCCCTTTTAACAACAACTTCTCATCTTCCCCTCTCCTGTCCCCTGGGGGATAGATTGTGTCTCCATGAATCTGATCACTCTAAATATAAGTGGAATTATGCCATAGTTATCCTTTTGTGACTGGCTTATTTCACTATACATGATGTTCTCAAGATTCATCCATGTTGTAGACTGGGTCAGAACTGCATCCTTTTCAAGGCTGGATGATATTCCACTGTATGTATGTAGCACATTTTGTTTATCCACTTATCTGTTGATGGACCCATAGATTGCTTCCACCTTTTGGTTCTTATAAATAATCCTGTATGACCCTAGATGTACAAATATCCATTGCTTTTAAAACTGTACTTTTGGGGTAATTATTTATGTGAATCTCAATGTCCTTAATTGTGAAGTAGTACTAATAACACTAACTTTATATACTGTGTGGATTAAAAAGGCATTTGAATTAAAACTTGTACCACTAAGACTCGCACGTATCAACCACCTAATAGATGTTCCATGCCTAGCTCCCTCTCCTTCATTGCCCCATCCTATCTTTCTCATGCATCCTGATGCACAGAATAAGAGCTGAACACTGAAACTGCAGGGCTAAGATATAATAGGGTTAATGAAGCAATGCAGTGGGGGATGCTTAGGTCTGTGAAGTGGGGTGGGTACTGGACAGACATTCTTTCTGGTATTCACACCCATTTGTGTAGTAACTCCCTGATCTCCAGTGTTCAACGCTGTATAGCAGGCATAAAGAGCTCTGAGGTTTTCATGATTAGGCTGACTGCTATTCACCTGACTGCAAATGTCCAATTGTTTCTTGGGGAAAGAGCATATTTAGGTTTGTTCAATGTGGCTCAGGGGCAGAGATAAAAACAGTGAGTGGAGAGTCCTAAGGTAGGCAGATATGGGCTTGTTGTGGGGAGGCCTTGTAAAACAGAGCCTAGTGATGAAATGTGATGTTTGGGGAGTCAGAAAGCACTCAAGGGGAGCTGGGAGGATGAACTCCAGAGATAGGGAAGCAAGGACTCCTGAATGAGCTGAGAGGCTGACACACATGGTTTTTAATGAGAAAGAAAACTTGAGACTCAGTCCTGAAGCATCTTGCATTGAGATGTTTCCTAAAATGGAGGAGGAACACAAGAGGCCTCCTACAGGGACCAGGAGAGGAGAATAATCCCCAGGGGCTTCAGATCTGTTTTTCTCTGTGCAAACGGCAAAGGTGTTAGACCACTTACCCCTTCCGACCAATCTGGGTGACCTGGAGGTCTTCACCATATTTGTTCTTGACCCATTTAATGCCTTGTAGCTGAGGGTCGACCATGAGCGGCCAGCGTTCACAGCTGATGAGGATGGCGGCGTTCTCCATGGATGTGCAGTCTGCAGGGAGGCCCTCATTCTGCCAGGCAGCCCGGTCAGCATCATCTGTCAGCATCCTCAGGGGGTCCAGGGAGGGAGTAACTGGGATGGGAACCTGATGATTAATAAATGCCACATACACTCAGAACAGAAGTGTGCTTTCTTGGCCAGGGGTGGGAGGCACAGGAGTTCTCTAAAATGACAAGCTCCTTATAAAACAATATCAGAATCCCACTGAAGAGAGCTTTTCTGGATGTACAATTATTTCTAAAAGCAAGTTTTTTAAAAAAAAAAAGATTTTATTTCATTATTTTTAGAAAGAGGGGAAGGGCAGAGAGGGAGAGAGACATCAATGTATGGTTGCGTTTCACCTGCCTCCAGCCACAGACCTAACTGGAGACCTGGTTTGCAACCTTGTTATGTGCCCTGTCTGGGGAATCGAACCTGTGACCTTTGGGTTTGCAGGCCGGTGCCTTATCCACTATGCTACCAGCCAGGGCTAAAAGCAAGTTTTTAACTAACTATTTTTGAAATCAGGTTTTTAAAAAAGTTCTGGTAGTATATTTTCTCTTGACTAATGGACAACAGCAAGGATTTAGTCCATGTGACCCTTTGCTCTTCAGTATATTTATCTAAGTCAGAATTCTACCATAGATTACTTATATCTTGATCAATAGCCTCTTCTGTGCCCTTGCCCGTGCTAACAGGGTCATGCTGCCCCCACAGTTTTGTGTTCTCATGCTTGCTTTGTGACCCAGGTACACACTTACAGAGTTCCTCTCTGTCTGCGCCAGCCCTCCCCAACCACTCTCTTCTTTCAGCCACTTCACTGCCTTCTGACCGAGGTCCAGCTTGCAAAGAGCTGGAGATGCTTCCCTTCTTTCTGTTCAGAATATCCTGCACCTAGGGCTGAATGAATGGCTTCTCTGCAGGCTCCCCTGGAAATTGGTGAGGCAGCCACCAGGCCTGCGCATGCCTCCACACAGTCTGCTTTCCTCCACAGCCCATGTATGCACCAGAACCTCCTCATTTGTCTCTGTTGCCCTCTCTCAATTTGTTTAATTCTGTACAAGTAATATGTTTCACTGAGGACATATACTTTTTTTTTTTTTTTTTTAAGATTTTATTTCATTATTTTTTAGAAAGAGGGGAAGGGAGAGAGGCAGAGATGGAGAGAGGCATCAATGTACAGTTGCGTTTCACCTGCCTCCAGCCACAGACCTGACTGGAGACCTGGTTTGCAACCTTGTTATGTGCCCTGGCTGGGGAATCGAACCTGCGACCTTTGGGTTCGCAGGCCGGCACCTTGACCACTGTGCTACCAGCCAGGGCAAGGACATATACTTTTAAAAAATATTTGAGGTAATATTCACAACATTGTGGAATCATCAGCTCTATCTAGTTCTGAAACATTTTCATTGCCTCAAAGGAAGCCCCTATAGTCATTCCTGTTCCCTCCTCCCAGCTCTTACCAACCACTGTTTTGCTTTTTATCTCTATGGATATTTCACTTAAAAGGAGTCATACAATATGTGATCTTTACGTCTGACTACTTACACTTAGCAGAATGTTTTCAAGATTCCCACATATGCCCTTTTAACTTCTTTCTCTCTTCTCTGCAATTTGTCTTCCCAGTTACTGCAGAAAGACCTCGCTGCCAAACCATCTCCTGTCTGTTTAATCATACTATTACACTTATGAATGGCTGGTGCTGAACCATCAAGCAAACCTCGAAAGGGAACCTGCCCCTGGGGGTCCTTATCCAGGGATCACAAGTGTATCTATATAGAATTGGTTTCCTTGGTAATGTTATGCATTCTATTTTATGCATGAAAAACTATTTCCATGAGAAGGAATCCATAGAGTCTGGCAGCCTGCTAAAAGGGGTCCATGGCACAAAATGCATAAGAACCCCGAACACAACAAGAAAAATCCTTGCCAAGCTGCCACCATCTTGGTTCACTCAGTTAATGACTGCCCTTTTTACAGTTTCCTTTTCCACAAATGTTTGAGATAAATAAGTAGCTTTCCATTTATTTCCTAGTGCAGTAACAGTTTTTAAACCACTATTCAACAAATTCTCAGGTAAGTTTTATAAGCTGGTCTGTGAAACTAATCATCACCAGCCAACATGGGTTTTGAGTTCAAAGGAGACCCCTGCAGATGAATTCTGGAGCTCCACCCTTCCTGTGTGTGGTGAACTTTCTCAGCTGACTTGCTGCAGCTGCTTGTCATGAACCTTGTTGGAGCTTCCTGCTGGAACACCTGTGGCAGCTTCTGCCCAGGGGAGTTGTAGGAAACATCCAGTACCCAGTGAGGATTTGTGGACTGAGGATGTGGAAGTGTCAAGGCAATGTTCGGTATTATTCTGATCAACGGCTCCAGACACCACCCTGAACCGCATTCAGCCAATAACTGGCGTTTCCTACTTCATCATGTCAGTGTAGAGGGAGGAGTCAGGGGTAAAATCTATTAGCTTACACTAAGAAGACTAGCTGGGTACATGTGATAGGAGCCAGGGTCACAGGCCGTGCAGCTTAGGGGCCTGTTAACAAGGTGCTGTGCAGAATCTGGAAAAGGGCTTTATGTTAGCTTTTACTATGCCGTTAGGCTCAAGAGCAGTGAAATGGGAGGGGAATGCAGGGTGGTTTGGTGCTGCTCAGGGTTTATGATTTTGAGGAGTGCTAGGAGACAGCTGGCTGGGCAGTGGACTAGAGTTCCAGGGAGGCCCTTTAGGAAGAGAGATGCTGTCCTCAGAATAACTCGCTAGCAGAAGCCTGGCTCCAGGGCGGTGGATGACAATGCAGGGCAGTGTGGAAGGACATGGGCATGTGTGTCTCACTCCTGGATCCCACACATCCTTAGAGGATGCGCAGGTGGCAGTGGGAGAAAGCATGCAAATAGGAACTGGAAGATTTTGGTTATTATTGGTGTATGAGCTCATTGGTACTCATAGCTGACGTGGGCAGGAGAAATCCTGGCTGTACATACCTGCAGCTGTCTCAAGTAGGGTCTCCAGGTCCCATCCAAGAGGCTCTGCCGGTATTTCTTTGTAAAGAAGCCGAGGTACGAAATGAAAGCTGTAGTAAGTAAAATGTCTCCACATAATTTCCTTTCCTGTTGCTTGAAGTTCTGCACAGCTTCTGCCCACCTCACATTTTCAGAAGCAAGTCCTCCCACCTACCATTTCAAAGACCAGAGAGAAGAGGAGACTTGTTATACTGCTGGCTATAAAGAGACATGGATTCAGTCACAAAAAGCACACAGCACACGTTTGACATCAGAAGACTCAGAATGTCACAATGTGGCCCCTTTGATCACTGAGGATTTGTACTGGCTGCAGCAAATGTTTCAGTAAGCAAGCCCCTGTTCTGTGTTATGTATATGTGGGCTGTGGATAAATGATAGGTTTTGAAAGCAGGCTTCCAGGTTCTGCCTGTTTTAGGTACTGAGATGAATACCACCCATGCCAAAGGGCTGTTACAAGGATTAAATATGACTTCATATGTTAATCACTTAGTGCAGTGGCTAGTCCACAAAACATATTAAAAAATTATGTACCTCTCCCATCTCTCCAAATGCTGGCATATGAAAATAAATAAAATTAATTTCATGCACTATAAATAATAGTGGGCAGGGAGATAAACATGGTAATTAAGACACAGAGCTAGAAGAACTGCAACATGGGTGTGCACAAAGTAGCAAGATTGTTGAACATGTCCCGACGCTGCCTGACCTGCTTGGGCATGGCACCCCATTCTGGGGCACTCCTCTCTGGGGAGGAGACACATCCTTTCTACAGAGAACTCTTAGGTGGACAGTGGGGCTTAGCTTCTGTGTTAAGTCCACCCTTTTTCGTCTTTGAAAGATGGCATCAGAAAATGCCAGAGCTGGGTGAGGTCTTAGGGATTTGCCCGCCCAACCACTGTCATGGCCATTTTAAAATTATACAGATAAAGACCAGAAAGATGAAGTATCTTGGCAGAACCTCTAGGTTGGTGGAGGTAGGGGTGGCTTCTGAGCCCATACTTCTGGAGCAGGGTAGCAACCTGCCTCCACAAAGCCCGGCTCAGGAAATGCTCCACCTCCCAGCTAGCCTGGCTTCTATGCAGTTCCGGCCTTCTTTGCCTGGATGGAGCATACTGGAAGAGGGGCTGTCTCTAATCAAACCATCCAGCTACGTTGAACATCTCAAAACCTGCCCAAAGTCCTGACCCACAAACTCATGAGATTTAATAAAATGGCTATTATGTCAAATCTCTGTTTTGGAATACTTTGATATATAGCAACAGGCACCCAGAGAATAAGCACCCTGCTCTGATCCTCTGATCATTTCATTTTTTTCAGGGAGGCCAGCGATTGTGTTTGTGTGTGTGCATGTGTGTGAGATGCAGAAATGCTCAAGGTCAAAAAAATTTCTTCCTGCTTCCATCTCAGTTCCCTGTCCTGGCCACACCCTTATCATCAAACATCACACAGTAAGTGCATCAGAGTTCATCTATGAAATTTGGGCTTTGTTCTTCACTGTTTCCTCTGGGCCATACACACCCAGGTACGCGTGTCACAAACCATGCAGGCTGCCTGGTACACCCAGCATTTCTGTCTTCCCAACCATCTCTGTAGGAAAACTGTGACCAGACTAGGGTTTGCACTCACACATTTCTCAGGGTTCAGTGCCTGCATCCCAGCACATCTTAATATTTCCCCCCAAGCTGAAACTGTGCTGAGCTGCGCTCATCCACTTTGCACCTCAGCAACACTTGACAAGCTCTACTAACATAATTAAGGCTCCACTGCTGAGCCTTGCACTCACCAGGCGATTTGCAAGGGAGATGGTGCCTGCAGTAGCTTCAGCTTCTTGCTGACATTTGAGTTTGTCTGCTGTGGCTTTCTCAAACTTGGCAGTGAGTATGGCCAGGTTGTCATTAAGGTGCTATTCAGGAAGGAACACAGGTCTGTCAATAATTCTGGCCCCAGCCACCTTGATGCCTCTGAACTAGGACTTGAGTATAGGCAATTTTTAAGGAAGAATCCACTGGGGTTAGCTGTAGGGACTAGGGGAGGCAGAAGGGCAGGGAAGGAATGGAAGGCAAATTAGGGACGCTGTCAGGCAGAGTCCTGAGGAGGACTTCATCCAGATCCTGGAGGGAGAAGTTTGGAGTGGAAGTCCAGAGCAGTCTGGACCCCAATGAGAAGGACGAGATTTCCTGGTCCAGCACCTCAGGCAGGGGCTCAGGGCCAGGATGGGTGATGATGTGATGGACACAGAGGAGGGGGCTTATGTTCTGCTTCTCCTGGAGGTCGGAAAAAGTGGGTTCCAGTAGCCTGCCCCAAGCTGCAGGTGCTGCTTTAGAAGCACAAGCATGTTGAAGCTTGGAGGCCTGCAGGTGGTCAGAGAGACCCTGGGAGGCCTGGGAGACCACATACTGTGCCTGTTCAGGCCCATCTATGGTTTGGCGTGGGGCTGTCTTCCCCTTGCTTTAACCTCATCTATTCTCTTCTATTACAGAAACATTTTAAAACTATACAGTTTCCATTTTTTTCTAAATGTATTAAGAATTTAGAATTGAAGCACATAGCTTTTATTGCCCCCAGAGCATATATTTGCATGCACAAAGACTCATGGACACATGGCCAATACATCCAAATGGGTCTTACGTCTATTCATTGGCCTGGTTCAGGCTGCTCTGTTGGTCATTACCAAGGTGCAAGAGAAATAACTTAAGGGCCAAGTAGTTTGAAAAGCAGGTGGCAAGGCATCCAATTAATGATGGCAGACTGGCCACACTCATTTATTTTTTTCTTCTCCTTGAGACTTCTCTAAAATAATTTTAAAATATTTTTTATCCTTTATCCAAGGACACTTTTCATTGCTTTTAGACAGAGGAGAGGGGAGAGAGAAGCATCAATTGGCTTCCTCCCACACATGTACTAGGGATCATATGTACCCAGATGGGGCTTGAACCCACAATCCAGTCATGTGCACTTTACAAGTATGAAATAATGCTCCAATCAACTGATCCACAGCAGCCCAGGCTGCTTTTCTAAAATGGTTTTGAAGCAATTTAAAAAAGTCATAAGCCCATAACATCAAGCAAATGTTTAGGGCCATTGGAGGGATTCTAATAGATTTATGAAGATCATACTGAAAGAGGATTGGAAACCACCAGTGCAGGACAGAGGGATCTAAAACATAGAGATGGTCTCAGTTCACCAAAGGGGAGGGTGATCATCCCTGCACAGCCCCATGCACCCTGGGGACTTGGAAATGTCAGGGGTGATTGAAGGCAATGCTGAAAATAAGAAAGTTAATGAACAGATGGATATAATTTGCTACATGAGTTAACCTGTTTGTACTTGCATCAGCTTTTGTATAAAAGTGCCAGTCAACAATGTGTTAATTGGAACTTATTAATTCCCCACTTGATATCTCTATTTCCATGCTTAGCATGCAATGCCACCAGACATCTATGCCACTGGCCAGACAGTCAATAGTGACAGGAAAAAGACTACACATTCTGGTGGTGTTTAGGATGCACCCAGCTTAACTCATCTGCTCTTGAAAGCAAATTCTGTCAGTCAACCAGCTCTGCCTTTGCGTGCACAGTTATAATCAGCTTTTGATCACTACCCTGGTAGAAGAAAGAACAAGAAGGTATTGATGAAAGCCTAGATTAAAACAAGAAGAAAAAAAATACATGAGCTAGGAAATGGATGTAACTTCAAGAACGAAAACAACAACAAAGTGCAGACCCTTCGTAATTAGTTTCTCAGAGACATTCACCATGTTTCATTCATAAAAGAAGAAAAGAGTGCTAGTAAAAGGAATAGCAAACTCAACACTTGTGGAAGTTGTTATAATTGTTAATGTAAATAAATAATAAATTCAAGGGAATTTCAGAGAATCTAGAAAATATAGCAAAACATATAGTAACAAAAAGATTACAGAAAATTGAGGACCCATCAGAAAGTCTAACATCCAAACAACATGTGTTCCAGGAAAGAAAATTAAAAAGGCAACAGAAGGGCTATTACCCCAAAAATAATACAAAATAATCTTTTAAAGCTGAAGAAAAGTCTCTACGTGCCACATGCGATGAAAAAAAAAAAAAAAAAAAAGATGGTGGCTAAGAATGTCAATGTAAAGTTTTGGATACCAAGAATAAAGAAAAATTTGAAAGGTTTCCAGAAAGACAGAAACACAGGGCAGCAATAAGAGAGTGGGACCCTTGCTGTTCATCAGACTTCTCACCAGATGAGGATAGAACATTCAGTGTGCAAGGGGAAAAAATTAGTAAGTCAGAATTTAATACTCAGCAAAACTATCAGCTCAGTTTAAAAATAAAGACATTTCCAGACTGAAGATATTCTGAAAATTTAGCTTTTATTTAACATTTCTGAGAAGTTACTTAAGAGCCACAGAAAAACAAGAGAAGAAATGAAGAAAGGGGAAGGCGTGGGGTGCAGGAGTCATTGGAACTAACCCAAGAGGTGAAATGTTTTAACTCTGGAATTCTGAGTCAGGGATAAGAGGGACAAGTCTTGGGGGCAAAGGTGTCTTAATGGAATACTGGATTAGATGGAGGGTTTAAAAGTAATTGAGGCTATGCAGAAGAAACAATGGAAGAGAAAAAAGATAAAAGAAAGTAGGTACTTCAGGGTGGACAAGTGGTTGTATAAGAAAAGGCAATATAATCGTATTGTACCATTTATATCTTATATGGAGAATATAGACATATTCACAGAATATAAATGGAATTTACTGATTTTTTAAAACTTTTTGAGTCAGGGGACAAAGTAATTAATTTGGGCTATGGAATGGAATACAGTTATTTTCAGTCTTTGTGACTAAAAAGCAATAGTACTGATAAGTAATGATAATAGAAGTTGGGAATTGGAAGGTAGGGAGGAACCTGAAGAAAAGAGTAGTAACTTCATCTTGAAGGCTAAATGCTCCAAGGAAACTACCTCTATGGTATGGATCAAGAGTAAAGGTTATGTCTACTCAACATGGTTGCCATGATGATACTGGCAGACATGGAGATGAACATCTTACAGTTTCATGTAGCCGAAAGTTAACTGCCTGAATAAGATGCATCAAGAAATAAGAATGCCAGCCCAGTACATAGAAGTCAGAAATTGAAAGGAGCCAGAGGCTAGGAGGATAATATAAACTGGTCAGATGAGTCGAGTGTTGAGAAAAATGGGAACATGGGGACTATGGCAAATCTGCCTGCTTGAATGGGAAGCTATGACTTAACTCCACAGTCAGCTAAAATGATATTTGGGCACCATATTATTTTAAAATTGGCCAGATATCAAATTTTTACAAGCAGCTCCAAGTATTGTAAATGTTGACAACTAATTAAATTATTTTAAACACTATGTATGGGCCAAATACAACACAATTAAGCCTCTAGGTAGCAAGCTCGGAGTGGTATCAATAATCAGTTGAAACAGACAAATTAATTAATAGGCAGAGGACTGTTGTGTCTCACTAGAAGCTCGTCTCTACTGTTTGATATTTTACCTATGATGAATCTAAGCTCAATGAAAATGCCTTACTTGTTTTTATTACTATTACTTTTATAAATCATTACAATATACAGTATGCTCATTATAGAGAAAAAGAAACTACAGATAAACAGACACCACCTAAAATCTACCACCATCTAGAGCCAACCACCACTATCCATATTTTTACGTGTTATAATGATATGTATAATCATATTGAAATTATATTGTATAATTTGTTTTAAAATATACTTTTTTTTTCTCCTTGAAGCATCTTGAACGTTAAATTTACTTGGAATTATCCTAAAATTCTAAAAATAAAGCTTCAGGTGGAATGCATATGGAGGAGGCTGGCAATGGCCTCGGTGGCACATGAGGGAGAGTTTCTTTGCCCTGTGGGTCCTCCAATTAGAGGTGGTTATAGCGAATCTCCTCTGTTACTAGTGGGGGAAGTGTTCAAACCCTTGGGATATTGATAGGCATGTGGGTAAGTGAAGGATGGAAAAGAGGTTGTTACAAGTGAAAAGACTTTCTCAAAAAATATTTTGGCAGGAAACGAAGTGCCTTTCTGAGGTAGCCAAGTATTTAAAAATATTCTTATTTCTTTCACAGGTTGAGTAGGCCCATAGTGTGAATGTTGGCTACTGAAAAGGTATAAACATTTTGAAAACATTTCCTTTGCACCAAATGTTCCTTCAAATAACTTGAGTAAAGAGATCTTTGGAAATGCAGTTTTTGTGACACTATTCTGGGCTACACTGAAGAATATGAAGATCATTGGGGAGGAGGGGGGGAGGCGGGGTTTGTTCACAAAGGCAGCCCTGGGGTTGTGGCAGTGCCCTGCATTCACTGTTTTCTGAAGAGGGCCATTGTTTTGGCAATAATCACCTGTTTTAGGTCAACTGGCCTATGAACATTTGGATTTATAAAGCAAACGTGTTGAGGGTATGAGCTGCTTTGTCAAAAGTTGCCTTTCCTTTGTAGAGAGATGGGTTGCAATGATCTTTGAACTAGCTTTTAGCTATAGAATCTAATCTAATGATCAATAAGCCCATGTTGTGAAGTGTGCAGCATGTCTACAATCTTACTTTTCACAATTTGTAAAAAGCCTTCTTATCAGCATGAGAAATTTGCGGCAAGAATCTTATTTGCCTGGAATGCACGTGTGGAAAGGAAAGGTCCAGGAAATGTTTTGGATTGAACTTGGTCACAGTAGGGCCTGTTTACCAGGCTCACATGCACATGAGTAAGCACAAGGAGCCCAGAATGAAGAGGGGAAGCAGGAGGGCTGGGTGGAGCTAACAGTGGGCATTTTAAAGACATCTGTAGTGAGATCTGCGGGCATATTTTTAGCTGTTATGCCATCCTACAGGACTCCAGTTTCTACTTCTCACTTTGGTACTATCCATTTTAACTCCACAAATAGGTGTGATTTCAAGATCACCCTTAACCCCAATTCTGGGTGAGGCAGATGTAATCGAATATGAAGGGAGACCCCCCCAAAACCTGGGATTTATTTATAAAACAATTTTGTATTTATTCTTACATGTTTGAACTTCAGTCACCTTCTCCATTTGATGCAATACACCTAATGAGATGTTTTTCAACTGCTCAAAATAGTCCTTGAACTCATCAGCTTTGGTGCTTTTTAGAATATCTGCCTTTTTTTTTTTTTTTTTGACCTCTTTCACATCAGCACAGCATTTCTCTTTGAGGGCCTTTTTTTTTTTCTTTTAATCTGGGGCAATGAAAATAAAGTCTTTTGGGGATGAGATCAGGTGAATAGGGAGGGTACAGTTGGGGGTTACACTGTTTTTGGTCACAAACTACTGAATACTCAGCACAGTGTGGGCAGGTGCACTCATAAATCACCCATCATAAAATGGACAAAAGTGTTGAAAGAATCTTCAAAACAAATTCACTGAAGTCCAATGCAGCCTCACAACAATGCCAGTGGGTACAGCAATACAGATGGGTTCCTAGGACACTCAGCTAGTGGGGGGAAGCCTGTACTACAGGGACTGCCCTTTCAGAAGATAATTCTAGTATTTTGGGTTCCCCCTTGTAATTCTCTATATCATCTTTCTCTCCTGTGAAGGAAAAAAAAAAAAAATCAGGGACAAAGCATAAACCAATGGTCCAGTGGATTTTCCTTGTTTGTATTCTACAATGTTTGAAAAAAGAAATTTTTAAGTTGCCTCCATTGAAAAATCAGGAGACTTTGCATAACAAGCTGGCTTTCCCTGCTTCTAGGCAATGGGAAAGGGCATAAAGTGTTGTTTGTACTAGAGGCTGCCTGTCAGGGTCCCGGGGCTGGCTCACTTACAGCAATCTTGGCTTTAATGACTGCCAGCTTCTCCTGGGCAGCGGCAAGGTCTGCAGTGGCTCTACTCAACGCTTGGCGCCTGGGCTCCACCTCGCAGAACACCTCATAGAACTTGACAATGTTTATGACCCAAGAACAGAGGCCTGCAGCTGCGTAAGACTTGGTGGCCACGAACTCAGGATTGAACTCGGGGTCCTGCAGATATGGCCTGATGGCTTTGAGGCAGTTCTCATGAATGTTCTCTTTGTTGAAGTTGATCAGGGAGTCCAGGAAAGTGTCTACTCTGGCCATGGTGACTTTAGCAGCCTTCCAGCTCCGGTCCTTGGGCACCTTCCCCCCAGGGGCCACGAGGGTCATCACCGCAGCGCTGACATTGCTCACGGCGTGAGGTGGGGAACCAAAGGACTTCAGCTCTGTCAGGTTGGTCTGAAAAAAGAGAAGGAGGTCATTAGAGGAAAACAAATGGGCTTCCTCTGTTCTCCGCCACTAATGGAGTTAGGCTCTGGAGCAATCAATCTGAAAGGGCCACTTTGAAGCCTGCAGCAGCCCTCTGAATGTTAAATATCATGACTCATCAGAAGGAAACCAAAGCTTGTCCCCAGTGGTTTCAGACTCCTCTGAATGGTTAGCAAAGACTCAGTTACATTCTTTTGACACCTGAGCTGACTCGCAGCCCATTAGGAACACATAATTATTTCACATTCAACTGAAAAATATAAGGATGCCAACATATTCTGAAATACGTAGCTTGCCATGAATAAAAGATAAGGTTATTATAAGTTAATTTCCATCCTGGAGTGAAGAGAATAGCACTGTAACCCAATTATTATTTTTTTCTTTAATTAAACAGCATTATTCCATGAGCTTGTTCTAACTACAGCGGACTGTCCTGATAGCAAAGCAACATTTTCTGCCAAGATAATTTAGACAGAAAGCTAGGCATGGCCTGTTCAGTGGCTGCCTCTGCCTAGACATGGGTTTGTCTTTTGCTCTAAGTTTTACCTGTTTGAGAAGGAAATGACAGAAAGCATGACCTTGGCAGGTCACTTCAACTTTCCAGGCCTGTGTTTTCATGTGTAACCTGAGAGCAGAGGTGCCCATTAATCAGTAAGAGAAATTGTGTCATCAGTGCATATGAAGTGGATTTAAGGTTGTCTGTGACCATCCATGAGAAACCTATGATCTCAAAAGCACTTGCTTTAGGGATGATTTTGTAAGTGGGGGGAAATCTTGACTTAGAGATTAGATCCTATACCACATTAATTTGGTGTGTTCCTGGGTCTGGAAATCCATAAGTGAAGGGAGATTGTTTCCCAGTGCCTAATGGAAATACCTAGGAAGACATTCCATTTGCTTTTGCAAATGCTTTTTGACACTTGGTCATTGGGCAGGAAAGGAGGGTAGAACAGGGGTGGGAAGTGGGCTAGCACACCTGTCTAAGTCCTCAAAGGGCAAGTTAAGAAGACCCATTCAGAAACAGTCAATCCACAGTTTTAAAATACTTTAGGTTAATTATGTTCAATGTACTGATTTAAGAAAATATAAAAATGTATAAAGATGAGATTGAATTCTATAATCCAGATATATCATTGTTAATATTTCAGTGTAATCCCTTCTAGTATTTTTTTAGATCCACATATACCTATAAGTCAATCACAAGTCTTTTGGTTTTAGTGACAGAAACCCTAGCTGAAATATGTTTTTGGTATTTTAATAGGGATTGCATTGAATTTATAAATTGCTTTGGGTAGTATGGCCATTTTAATGGTGTCAGTTCTTTTCATTCATGAACATGCTATATGTTTCCATTTATTTGAATCTTCTTTGGTTTCTTTATTTAGTGTCCTGTAGTTTTCTGAGAACAGGTCTTTTACCTCCTTGGTTAAGTTTATGCCTAGGTACTTTATTTTTCTTATTGCTATAGTAAATGGAATTTGTTTTCTAGTTTCTATTTCTGATGTTTCATTGTTGGCTTATAAAAATGCCCTTGATTTCTGGATATTGACTTTGTATCCAGCTATTTTGCCAAATTCACTTATTAGGTCAAGTAGTTTTTGGTGGAGTCTATAGGGTTTTCTATGTACACTATCATGTCATCTGCAAATAATGACAGTTTTAGTTCCTCCTTTCCAATTGAATGCCTTTGATTCCTTTTTCTTGTCTGATTGTTGTAGCTAGAACTTCCAAAACTATGTTGAATAGAAGTGGAGAGAGTAGACACTATTGTCTTGCTCCGGATCTTAAGGGGAAAGGTTTTCCAGTTTTTGCCCATTGAGTATGATGTTGGCTGCAGGTATTTCATATATGGCCTTTATTATATTGAGGTATGCTCCCTCTATTCCCATCTTTTGCTGAGCATTTTTATCATAAACAGGTACTGTACTTTATCATATGCTTTTTCAGCATCTATTGATATGATCATATGGGTTTTGTCTTTCATTTTGTTTATGTGGTGTATTATATTTATTGATTTGTGAGTGTTGTACCATCTTTGCATCCTAGGATGAATCCCACTGGATCATGGTATATGATCTTTTTAATACCAAATACATATTTCACAGATTTAAAACAAATACTTCAAAAATGTATATGGAGTCCAAATAGCCATAGCAATCTTGAGAAAGAAGGACAAAGTAGGAAGAATCACAATACCAGATATTACATAGCTATTGTAATCAAACCAGTCTGGTCCTGGCATAAGAATAGACATATAGATAAATGGAACAGGATAGAGGGCCCAGAAGTAAACCCAGGTCTCCTTGGTCAACTAATTTTTGGCAAAGGGGGATGAACCATAACATGAAGTGACAATAGCCTCCTCAACAAGTGGTGTTGGGAGAATTGGACAGCAACATGCAAAAATATAAAACTAGACCACCAACTTACACCATACACCAGAATAAACTCAAGATGGATAAAGGACTTAAACATAAGCGGTGCCACCATAAAGGTCCTGGAGGAAAATATAGGCAGTAAAATTTTGGATATCCTATGCAGAAATATGTTTACTGATACTTCCTACCAAGGGCAAAGGAAATAAAAGAACAAATAGACAAATGGGACTATATCAAACTGAAAAGTTTTTGTTCAGCTAAAGAAAACACCAGCTAAATTCAAAGGGAACCAACTGTGTGGGAAAACATATTTGCCAATGATACCTCAGACAAGGATTTGATATCCAAAATATATAAAGAACTTATGCGATTCAACACCAGGGAGACAGATAGCCCAATTAAAAAATTGGCAAAGAACCTGAACAGACAATTCTCTGAGGAGGACATACAAAGAGCCTAAAGGCATATGAAAGAATGCTTAACATCATTAGCCATCAGAGAGATGCAAATTAAAACCACAATAAGATACCACCTCACACCTGTCAGAATGGCAATCATCAACAAATCAACAAACAACAAGTGTTGGGGAGGATTGGGGAAAAGGGAACCCTGGTACAATGCTGGTGGGAATGCAGACTGGTGCAGCCACTATGGAAAACAGTATGGAATTTACTCAAAAAACTAAAAATGGAACTGCCTTTTGATCCAGCAACTCCACTATTAGGACTATACCCAAAAAACCTTGAAACACCAACTCAGAAAAAGGTCTACACTCCTATGTTCATAGCAGTGCTATTTACAATACCAAAGTGCTGGAAACAATCTAAGTGCCCATTAGTAGATGAATGGGTCAAAAAACTGTGGTTCATTTACACAACGCAATACTACACAGCAGAAGGAAAGAAGGAACTCCTACCTTTTGCAACAGCACAGTTGGAACTGGAGAGTATTATGCTTAGTGAAATAAGCCAGGCAGCAAAAGAGATATAACTTATGATCTCACCTAATATAGGAGACTAATGAACAAACAAACAGACAAGCAGAAAGAAACCAGAGACATGGGGTGAGGGGGTGGGGAGTGGAGCAGAATGACTGTGACTAGAGGGGAGGGGAGAGGTGGGAGGAAGAGATGAGGGGAGAGAATAGGTAGGGTTTAGATGAGAAGCTAAGGTGAACAATCCATGAACATGAACAAAGACGTGGGGATTGACTGGGGGAGAGGGGAGGGGAGGAGAGGGGAGAGCAATGGAGGGAAAATGAAACAACTATAAGAAAACTAGCTGAAGTACAAAAGGGCATTTTCTTGTTCATGTATCTGGAGAGAATGGGCTTGGAGCTGATTGCAAGGCTGAGCAGAACTATGTTTTGAATGTTTGTGGGACCCCCCAAATCTTTTCTTGTTTCTGCATCTCTTCGAGTTCCCTTTTTGAATACCACTTTCATTGGAATGTGAGGCTGTGACCTTCCTATCTGGCCTCAGTGCAGGTTACTTCTCCAGCTCTGCCTAATCTCTAGCCATAGTCACTTCTCCCAGCATATTGACTGCCACATTCATTCCCACCTCAGGACCTCTGCCTGGAATGCTTCTTCCTAAGCCATGCACATGGCTGACCCTTCCCATCCATCAAGATCTCATTCCAGAAAGATCTCACTGCCAGCTTCCTTTTCCTAGCCATTTCCTGTCTGAGCACCTTGATGATCTTCATAGAACTCAGGGAAAGAGGAAAGTTATTACTTGTTCCCTATGGAGTTACTGTAGTTCTCTTCTTCATGAGCACAGGAGTGCCATCTCTCTCATAAACCACTGTAGCCCCAGTGTCTAGAGTAGAAGCTGGTGCACATGTGTGCTGGACGATGGGTGGAATGAATGGGCACCAGCAGTGCCAGGGTCATACCCTTCACTTCACAACCAGAAAGAATGAAGATGTTTTCATTAATGTAAATCAAGATTCAAAGATCCTGGGAAATGATCTTGTTTAGTTAGGTGGGGTTTTGTAGCCATAGGGCAGGAGTAAAGTACTTACAACAGGATCACAAGAGTGGAAAAACCACTTCCCAGAAAAAAGCAGACATAGTACAACGTCAAACAGCTAGCTGTACTCTCTCCACTCTATGCCTGCTTTTGGACTCTTGAATTAGTTGCTGCTGTGGCCTGGACTGTCCTTCCCAGGTACATGCCTGATGAATTTGCTCTTCTCCAGGTTTTTGTGCAAACTTCTCCAGGAGGCCCACAGTGATCACTTTCTTTGATACTGCAGTTTGCTACCACCCTGCTCTCCAGGTGTCCCCTACCCCTCCTTTCTCAGCATTTGTCACATTCTTATGTGACATTCATTACACTCTTCTCTCCCCCCTCACCTGTGTTAAAGTGGAAGCATCATAGAGGCCCAGATGCCTTAGGCGCACACAGAACAGTGCTTGGTGCAGAGAGAGAGAGTCAGTACATCTTTGCTGAGTGAATACCTGTGCATGTAGTCTTTCATTGGTGAGTGGGTTATGGTGGTATATAAGAATTGCAAAGTCCTTTTGTTTATTCAGGTGAACAGTTAGGCAACAAAGAGGCCAACCTTTGATATTTTGGATGCTAATAAGAGCTTTGGGAGAAAATGGCTAGTGGGCTAGAGGATTCTTGAGGAGTGATGATGGCACCTTAGCTAGGAAGGGAGGTCTGGGGGGGTCACTTTAAGAACTTGACGTTTCAGTTGGGATGTAAATGATGGGAGAGAGGCAGAAGTATAGATGGCATAGAGGTTGGCAGGGGGCTGCTCCCAGTGCAAGTCTGGCCATCAGCAGACCCATGGAGATGAGAGAGGAGAGGCAGTCAGACCAGACCGTGAGCAGACCCAGAGAGGTTGGAGAAGTTTGATTTCATTCTAATTTCCATGGGAAGTCTTTGGAGGGTGCTAGGCAGGGAGTGAGATGGCACGGTTTTGCTCTGAGAGGCTGTGGCGCTCAGGCTCCCTTGCTGAGGTGGGCAGGAGTGGTGAGAAGGTGGAGTCAGGGGATGGTGCTATCATCTAGGCAGGAGCCTGAGGCTGGTGGATTGTGGCTTTTGAAGAGGACATGCTGAGACACGGCTGGGCTAGGGACATATGTTGGAGACAGTCATAGGCAGAACTTACCGATCATTTAAAGAAGAGGTATGAGAGAAAGTCATTAGTTAATCTTCTCCAACAGAACTTTTAAAGTTGGTATCCCATTCAATGGATGAACCACAATTTATGTAAAACATATTCAGTTACTGGAAACCTAGGTCATTTCCATAAATTTACTACATGGATAATGCTTCAGGGGACATTCTCCTATATAAATCTTTGTGAAAATCTTAGATTAGTTCCTTAGGATACTATTCCTAGAAGTGGACTTGCTGGGTCCAAGGGTGGGGACATATTTAGTGCTCTTTGTATATATATTATTAGATTATTCAGAAATTTCAACTTCCCTCATCAGTGTTTGAGAAAGTCTCTAATACTCTCTCATCCTCTGCAACATCTTGTAGCATTATTTAATTTTTAAATCAATTTGATAGGTTGAAATGGTATCGTAATATTGGTTTCATTCATTTATGTGCATATGTATATTTACTAGTAATGCCACACTTTTTTCATGCTTTTCAACTATTTGAATGTCCTGCTTTGTGTATTATTTGCAATTGTACCTTTGCTTGCATTTCTCCTGTTTGTTTTCTCTTTGGTTATTGTATTCATCACAGGGGATGCAGGCAGAAAGGTGATGCAGCACATTGGCTGATTTGAGGAGAGCAAAACTCAAGCAACTATTTATAAGAGTGTAGATAGAAGGAGCCTAAGGGATAGCAATTACCCTGGGCTAGTAATTAGTGTTGGGCTACATGAAGCTGGGGTGGCTCCATTTTCATTATGAATGGAGCAGTGGCGGGGGTGGTGGCAAGAGAAAGGGAGAAGGAAAGAGAGAAAGCTAGAGAGAGCCTTTGGGAGAAGGAAACTGATAGGAGCTGTAATCTTCAGTGGAGGGCTGGTTGGGGCCAAAGGAATGAGTCTGCAATAGTCCCTCCCTATCTGAGGCTTTGCTTTCAGTTACTCACTACCAACAGAGGTCAAAAGTATTAATGGAAAATCCCAGAAATAAGTTGTTCATAGGCTGTAAGTTGTGCACTATTCCAAGTAGCATGATGAAAGTTGGCACCATCCCCCTCCATCCTCATGGGACACAGATCATCCTTTGTCCAGCATCTCCACACTGTAGATAGTAACAGTCGGTTAGTCACTTAGTAACCCTCTCAGTGGTCGGGTCAACAGTTTCAGTATTGCAGTGTTTGTGTTCCAGTCTCCCTTATTTTACTTAGTGATGGCCAGGAAGTGTAAGAACAGTGATGCTGGCCACTTGGATACACCAGAGGGAAGCCATCATGTGCTTCCTTTAAATGAAAATGTGAGTCTCAACTTAAGGCATTTTATCATCACCTGTCATCACAAGAAGAATGGTGAGTGCAGGACAATAAGATATTTGGAGAGAGCCCACATTCACATAACTTTTATTGCAGTGTATTGTTACAACTGTTCCAGTCTATTATTAGTTATTATTGTAATCTTTTATTGTGCCTAATTTACAAACTGAACTGTATCACAAATACATATGTACAAGAAAAAACAATATATATTACATATTATGTATAATATGTATTATATATATATATAAAGATTCGGTACTATCTGTGATTTCAGACATCCACTGGGAGGCTTGGAGCATACCCCTCTTGAATAAAGGAGTAGGACTGTACCCCCTTATTCCACTTCCTCCCTACCTCAAACTCCTGCTGGTGTCCATCTTGGCCAAAGGTAACTGGAAGCTAGAGGGCAAAAGAGGGCTTTGGGTGGAATTGATGTCAGTCTCCCAGGTCATAGACAGAACTGAGTGGGGAAGGGCAATGAGTAAATGGGCCGAGGTGTGAGACAAATGTTAAATTTCCAACACAATTTATAGGAGCTTTTTACATACTAAAGACATTATCTCAAAAAAATGTTGTTCATAACATTCTGTGATATATATAGAAGGTTAGTTTTTACATTGTCAAATTTAACAACACTTTTCCAGATGATATCATGATATCATTCATTGTTTTTATGCATGCAGGGGTCTTTCACATGTATTAAAATTTATCTGACATTATGACAGTTTTTCTCATTCTTCTGTAGCTTCTTTTTTTCTTATTGTTAACTGTTTTACAAGGGAACACTGTGTGTCCTTTTATGGAAAAGATATATATTTATTGCAAAATATTTAGCAAAAATAAAGATGAAAACAAGAATCACGTATAATTTGACTACTCAGAGATAAACATAAGTTGTGTATATTGAAAAACATATATGTATATATACATGTATAGGTAGACTTACAGATAGAGAAAAGTAGTGAATGAATATATATGAACAAATATATATATATATATGGCTTATTCTATATATGTATACACATATGTGTACACACATATATACTTATAGCAATCTTTACTTGTAATGGTTTTTAACCCAATTTTCACTTAAAATTATATCTTAAACTTCTTATGTTATTTTGTAAAACAAGATTTAAAATAAGTTTTCTCTCATTTAGATGAGCCATAATTTATTTATTCAACTCCATATTGTTGGACATTTATGTTATTAAATCTTCAATAGCTGGGTAAATGAATGAACTTAAACATATTTTTTTATTCATTTCTTTTTAGTGAGAGGGACTGGGAATGAGAAAGAGAGGGAGAGAAGCATCAATGTATGGTTGCCTCTTTTGAGCTCCCAACTGGAGACCTGGCCAGCAACTTAGGTATGTGCCCTGACTGGGAATCAAACTGGTGACCCTTTGGTTTGCAGGCCAGAGCTCAATCAGCTGAGCCATACTAGCCAGGGTTGAATGAGCTTTTAATGACATTAGAAAAAAACTAAGTAAAATCAAATTGGAGTTAAGTTAGACTTACATTTAACTTTTAAACTATTTGAAGAATAGAAACATATTTATATATTGAATATTTCCATGTACATGCTTAATATGTACATTTTTCTATTCTTGTCTTGTTTTATGTGTCTCAACACAAATGTGTATTTTTCTTCCATTAGTTTCAACAACTTTATTTATGCTTATTTGTACCTTTTGTTTTGGTTTTTATTTTGAAAATATTATATTTCTAACTGGCTACTACTGATACTGAGAAAGCTATTAAGTTTGGTAAATTATTTTGTGGTGGGCACTTAGCACTTCCCTTTTAGTTGTCTTACTATAGTTTTATGACATCTATGAATAATAATAAATTTGTCCGGTATTTTGTAACACTTAGATGAGAGCATTTTTTATTTATTATTAAATTGGCTAGAAATGCTAAGACACTCTTTAGGGGAGCAGTGATCATGATTGTGCTGCTTCTGTTGGTGGGAATGCCCCCAGTGCCCTCCTATTAAATGGGAGACTGTGCTCTCGGACCAGGAATGATTGCCATCTTTAGCAAAATATTCAAATATCCATTTATTCCTACTTTCCTAAGAGTTTAATAAAGAATGGATGTTAACTTGAATACCATTTTGACATCTCTCAAAATGACTGCCAATCTTTTTTTCTTTGACATATGGTTGGGTGTGGTTATATCTCTTATATAGAAAATTTATCAGTTGGTGGCATAATGTTACTATACAAATAGTCTAATATACGGAAAACTTATCAGTTGGTAGCATTGTAATTTGACTTACTGGTATTTTATATAGATGTCTTAAATCACTACTCATAAGCAGATTAATTTGAGGTTTTATTTTCTCTATAACTTTTAGTATCCATCTTATCACATAAGAAAGGCCTTAAGAAGCCCTATAGAAAAGAAGTCTGTTCAATTCTATAACCCTAGAATTTTCAAAATTATTTTATTAAAAAATCTGCTTTTTATATGACTTGTTGATATTAAGTAAAAAGTCAAAGGATAGAAGAAAATATTAATAACATATATACCAAAAAGTTAAACTTAAAATTTTGTAATGAAAAATAGTAAATCAATAAGAAAAATTATCTTAATTAGAAAATGGGCAAAGAATCTGAACAAGTAATGAATGAAAGAAGAAATCCAAATATGCCTAGTCTTATTAAAATGAAACCATTTATAATTTTTAAAAAATGAAAAAAATTTGTTCTCATTAAGAACAAAGTGATTGTAAATGTCTAAGCCAGGCAGGGTCAGCTTTTCCCACCACCTCTGTTTCCATCAGCCCATTACCTTCTCCTTCTAACCTGTGTCTCTCTTCCAAGACCCCTTATCATGCCTAGAGCCCACCTGGATAATCCCAGATAATCCCATCATCTCAAGATTCTTAACATCATCACATCTCAAAGTCACTTTTGCCATATGAATCAAAATTCTCAAGCCCTGGCTGGCAGCTCAGTGGACAGGCACCGGCCTGTGAACCCACAGGTCGCTGGTTTATTTCCCAGCTAGGGCATATAACCAGGTTGCAAGCCAGGTCTCCAGCCAGGTCCGTAGCTGGAGACAGGTAAAAGGCAACCATACGTTGGTGTCTCTCTTCCTCTCTCCCTCTCTCCCTTCCTCTCTCTCTGGAAATAATAAATAAAATCTTTGAAAGAAAAAGATACCAAAAAAATTTTTTAAATTCTCAAGTTTCCACATATTAGGGCATGAATCTCTCTGAGGGAGGAGGAGGAGGCGTTATTTAGCCTGCCATGCTGCTTTACCAAATGAGTGTACTTCATTTTGGCCCAGAGAAATATTTGCATGTATGCCTTAAAGATATATATGCAGGATATTTGTATTAGAGAAATACAGAAACTAATAAACTATCAACAATCGCTAAATAACAACATAATTATAGCGTGGAACATTGTCAAGCACCAAAAAAAAAAAAAAAAAAAAAAAAAAAGCTTCAATGTATGTTCTGGCATGAAGTAGTTTTATTTCATGAGGAAAAGTCAGTTGGCATTATGTAGGTGGGGCAAAGTAGATTTACAGTTGTAAGTAAAATAAGAGTTTATTCCTTTATTGTTTATTTTTTCCATAAGAAAACTATAAACCTACTTTTGCCTTACCCTGTACATTTATATTTAAAACATGATACATTATAGATGTACATTTGTACAGATATAAATGCATAGAACAGGAGTCCTCTCTTGGGAGAGAACTAGAGCTATAGTGAGAGAGAGGGTGACTTTATATTTTACCCTATATATTTTATACTATTTGAATTATTTTAACAATGTGAAATGGCATTATATGTTATTTGTATGGTAAACAAATAAGTTCACTGTAAAAAATGTAAATGAAATAAATAGAAAATTCCAAATAACTTTGTAGGGGTAAAAAAAAGGGCCATGAAATTATAGGTAAAACTATTCCTCAACTAGGCAGGAAAAGTTTTATTGGATTTATTTCTGTTTAGCTATAAAAGTGAAATGAAACTGCCAAAGCAGAAACATAAAATGTGCAGGACTCACTACCAAGCTCTGATTTACAGGTTTTCTTTGCATTAACAAAAGGTTCATAGTTAACTTTGAAAATGATGAGAAAACAGGGAAATGGTTTTTAACTACCAGAATCCTGTGAATACAGAAGGTTTGAGGGTACCCAGGGATCCTCAGGTTGATGAAGCAGCACTCCCCTTATTACATGTGGTACAGTTGACCTAGTCCTTCATCGGGTTGGGGTGGGGAGTGGGTGAAATAGGTGGAGGGATCAAAAGGTACAAACTCACAGTTATAAAATAAGCCCTGGGGGTGGAATGTACAGCATGATGACTGTAGTCAACAATGTTGTGTTTTGAAAGTTGCAAAGAGAGCAGGTCTTAAAAATCTTATCATAAGAAAAAACCCTGTAACTGTATGGTAGGTGGGTTACCTAACTTTATTGTAGTGATTATTTTGAAATATATACTACATTGAATTATTATCTTATACAATGGAAACTAATATAATATTATGTGTCCATTATATTTCAACTTAAAACATGGGTTGCCACCTGTGGATTGCATACTCTGGTCCACAGTTGAACCTCTCAGCTATGTGTGGGGCAGTTAATGATTTTTCTTAATCCACCTGTAGAGACTCATCTCCACATTAGCTTCTAAGGTGCCTGCTGCATCTCCCTGGCTCAGACACACCACCTTTTCATGTGGCCCTAACTTTGCAACATGACTCCTCTCTGGGTGAGGCTATGCAGAACTAATAAAAGAAGGTATCAAAAAACCAGCATTTTGACTCTTTAACCCTTCATTTGCATTGAAGGTACAAAAGTCAGGAATTTTAGGAATAAGGGAGATTTTTTAGTGAGAATTGTTGGTGCATCCCAACTACACCACTTTCTAGGGAAGATGTGGGATGTCTGTCCCTTCCTTTCACCTCAAGTATAGAGGGAGGGGCTTTAAGAAGACCACTTAGAATGCTTAAATGTTTCCCCACAGTTTCAACAACACAGTAGCCTGGAGTCTAATTTACACCCCAGAAATCTATAGTGTGAGAATAGTTGGCTAGACTCTGGACAGTGGAAGTAGAGACAGTCTGCTGCATGGGTAGCCAATATCCTCGGAGCATGTTTAGCGAAAGAAGGCACAGGTGTCTTCCATGGACCACGACAAGGTGCTTACACAGCACAGCTGGCACAGTTGTCGTAGACCTTGATTGCGCAGGTGATTGCCATGTGAAGGGTCAAGTGAATTGTTAGCCTCCCAGGAGAAGGAGGGGGAGGTGTCCTGCAGGGGAAAGATATCTGAGCAGAGCAAGGATCAGTCCCTCTGTGATGTCAACTCCTAATAACATGAGCCTATCTGTTCTTCCTTTTCCCCCTTGCTTCCTTTGCCCCTCAGCCATGGTTATCTGAGTGGGAAAGAAGCTTAATTGTGAAAAATGATAAAAGGAAGTAGCTAACTATAAGTTCCCCCAACACAGCCAACAAATTTCAAGGGAACCAAAATAAAAGTACCTCATGAATACATCTCAAGAGTCATGCTTTTTCCACCAAATGGTTATGCATATAAGCTAAATTGAGTTGACACCTACTCACATGTTGTTGACAGTGAAATATATGCTAATTTTGATTTTATAGATCTACTTTTATACTGTGGAGACACCTTAATTTACTTGTGCCTTAAACATTTTCATAGGGCCTTAGAAGGCTTGTGCATCCTATAGTACATACTGGGTAAAATGGCTGGGCTTGGATTCCAAGGTGTAGATGCAACATTGAGATTGGTGACTCCAGAGAAATCGGTTCTTGTCTATGAGCCCAAAACCAATTGGTTCCTCCTATCCTAATTGGTTCTTAGACTCATGTCTCTGGGATTTCATTTGTAGCTTGTAGAGCTTGACATATAGTCCATTTAAATAAATATTTATTTGCTTAGTGAATAATCTAGTGAGAGCTGGATTTGACTCTAAGATCTCCCCACTTTGCCCTTGTCTCTGGAACACCAGGTTATGCCATTGTCCTTGGGTCAGAGGAGGGATCTGCTCCTGCCCTGAGGGATGAGAAACCCATAGCTCTCCTACCTTATTGAGGGTGTTGAGCGCAGCCTGGGCTGCTGTCAGTGCTGGCTCCGCCTTGGCCAGGTCTTCTTCACAGTCCTTCTGCTTCTTCTCCACCTCTAGCATGATGAGAGCCACCTTTTGCTCCTCCTCATCTGCCAGGGCTTTCTCTCTGCTCACCTTGTCAGTCTCTATGCCCACCTCTTGAATCAGCTTGTCTGCATCTTCATTCTTCTGCCTCAATTCCATCTCCTGGGTGGCCAGCTTAACTTTCAGATCATCCACCTGCAATAGAGATGCACTGGACTTACTGAGAATAGAGGGACTTTGGACATGGTCCCCTGGGTCCAACCCTGCAGGGAAGAACTCTTTGCTGAGACCAAGAAACACTGGTCTTTCTATCCCCCTAGTCAGCGTAGTGGAAGATTCTAAGCCACATATGTTCTGTTTTCCTTCTTGATGTTCAAGTGGGTCAGGCTGCTTCTCACTTACACTGGTGCCTATATCCTATAAAAATTCTCATTACTTTGCACATAGTAGGCCCTTCAAAAGAATGTGATTAATTGAAACTAGCCATTGTGGAGTATAACAAGAATTTAGCAGGTAATAAAAAGTGAGTATCTATTGTGTATCCTGAGAGACTGAATATATGGATGTTGACCAGACAATATATATATAAAGTAGAACTTTGACCTACAACCTGTAGCAACCCGCTCAGGAAACCAATCCATTACCTACACTAAACAGTTCAGGATGCCAGCCTGTGTAAGTTAGACTTGTAGGAAGGTGGACTGCGGTCTGGGTAATAATCCAAAAAGAAAAATAATACCCTCTGTAACAATTCAGCCCAAATGGCCAAGACTTGATTCAGAACTGACAACTTCCTTAATTTTTGTCTCTATTTCCAACTTAGGAGCAACCAGAGGAAGTCAAACATGCACCCCTGACTGATCACATAAGACACCCTACTTCTTTCTAATCAGCCCACCTACATCTGCCCCAGGTCGGGGCCTCCCTCAGGGACAGCTCAGGCCTTTTCTCTTCCCATTGCAAAGCTCTCTCCCTCCCCTGCCTACCTGTAGGTCTCAGCTACAATGCCATAGCAGATGGCTGATTCTCTTGCTAGAGAATAAACTCTGAATAAAGAGCTTTTGCTTGTTCTCCTTTGGCTGGTATTTATTTCCACAATCCAGGTTGACCAAGTTCAAGTAGGACAGCAAGAATCTTAATGGTCCAACTAGCTGGGTTCACCAGCCAGCCTCCCTATATATATGCATTTTGGAGGCAGTAATGAAAGGATGGGCATATCAGCACCTAGGAAATCGTCTATTTCTCTAGGTAGCTAAACAGAGTGGAATGGTTTTCTAGGTATGTTCAGTTCAGTGGAAAGTGGTAGTTCTCAGGTTGTAGTCCCCACACCAGCAGTGTCAGGAATGCCTGGGCTCTGGTTAGAAATGCAAATTCCCTGGCCCACTCCAGACCTACTGAGTCAGGAATGCTGGAGGTGGGGCTGGGGAATCTTTTTACATATCCTCTGGGAGAGTGATTCTGAGGCTCACAGAGATTTGAGACTCATTGGCCTAGAGTTATGGCCCTTTCACATGTGAATAGAAGACTCAGATCTGGTTTATTTCTGGAAAGCATAAGAGCCATTTGTATTTGCAATAGGGCCCATAAACTTTACATTCCAGAATAATCCCTTGTCTCTCATTTTTCTGCGGTCTATTTCATGCAACAACCAGAGATTACTTCAGAGCTCCTGGAACACGCCAAACAGATTCAAGTGCTTTATGATGCAAAATACAGACGGGGAAGTGTAAAACGGAGGTTTAGATGCTCAGATAATTCCCTTTTTATGGCAGAGCAGAAAAAACGGAAACCTAAGAAAAAAATGCTTTTTAATGTTATGTATTCATGGAAACTGGGAACTATGCATTAACTTCAGATGGAGGCCTGCTCCCTAGAACACAGTTTATATCCCCAAGTTGGAAGGTTAATACGTTTCCATCTTCCATTGTTCAGCTGCAGAGAATTATTTCTACAAAGACAAGATGCAATGGTAAATCAAAATGATTGAACCATATAATCACTCCAGTCAGCAAACACACCAGTAACTTTTTGTTCCTTTTTAAAACTTGGGAGATTTGAGCAAATTGAAGTGCTTTTTTCCTTTGTTGTTTATTTTATTGATTGAAGATTTGGCTTGTGACCTCAGGCCTAAGATAAATAATGCACTGTGAATGGGAGCTTTATAGCTCTTAAGCAGTGGCACAGAGTGACAGGAGGGTCCAGCCAGTCAGAAGGAGGCCATTCCCCACAAAGCTGCAGAGAGGGCACAACTCAGCTGCTCTTCTCAGCTCTTCTCCAACAGATCAGGGAGAACATCAAGTTTCCCCTTTTTCCCTTATTCAGAGCATTTGAGCCATCCTCTTGATTTCTTGTTATTTAGACACTCCCACACCTGAATAGCAAAAGGGCCATAGACACATTCCCTCAGTCTTGCCAACTCCATGGATACTATGTGTGACAAGTGGGGGATGTTGTCAGAGTGGGTGATGACAAGATTGTGGTGGGAGACCCTCCCTTAAGAATCAGGTATATTGTGCTAAAAAAAGAGGTCAAGCTTCCTAGGACTTTCCACAAAGCTCTAGAAAAAGGTGAGGGAACCCAGGATAACCAACTGCAAAAACAAACAAACAAACAAACAAACAAGCAAAACTCCACTGAGGGTTGGAGGCCTAAAGATATCTCCCTTCTGAACTCTGAATTCATGTAGTTACCCAACACTTTCTGATATGAATTTGGACTTCAAGCAGGCTTTCCTCTTGGAAATACATGTTTCCATCTATACTAGATATTTGTTATGCTTGCCTTGCGTAGTAATTAATTTTCATCCCTATTCTGACGACAGAGTTTGATTTTCCTTTTGAGAACTCCCCGTTCCCAAGCCCTTACTGTTTGGGTGGGATTGACCTTAGTAGTTGTCACTGGATTCTGGCTTGGCTAATGAAAGCATCCAAGTCACAGAGATTGGTTCCACTATGGATAAACCAGTGCCCCAAAGAGGCTAATTAGAACCACTGACCATTAACCCAGAAACCTGGCTGAAAATACCAGGCAAAAGGCACCCCTTTTTATACTGCGGCTGCAAACTAGACAGACTATAAGCCATGTGCTTGAACAGGGACGTCCATTGAGCACCTAGCCCTGGCTCTGTCAAAATTAAGCTCTATCCATACTTCTCAGTTATGTGAATCACTTGATTTCTTTTTATTTTGTTGTTTTGCCTAAACCAGGTTTAGTTGGATTTTGGTTTGTTGCCATCAAAAGAGTCCTAATAAATATATGTAATTAAAAATTTTCTCTCCTTCTCCTCTCCTCCCCTCTGCTCTCTTCCCCTCTCACCCCCTTCTCTTTCCTTCCTGCCTTTGACCTTCCCTCCCCTCCTGTCCTTTCCTGCTTTTCACTTATGTTTTTTTCCTAAGTAAATTTAACTTTTTTTTTCACTTGCAGCAAGAGTCTTGAACAATACATCATTGTAAATTATTAACTGTCAACTTCAGGTAGATTTGGTAGCCTGAGGTTATTTGAAACCTTAGATGAACTGAATTTAAATGTTCTCAGATGAACAGACTTGTGGATTAAATCCTAAATGCAGTAGCCTGTGGGCCTTTTGTGAATATTTCTTCAATCCAATAGCTCCACTTCCTCATAAATATGCCCAAGTTAGACATGGAAGTGAGGATGATAGTGGATTCTGAGGATATTGATGAGAGATGACGGGAGACCCAAGTCAGTACTGGGGGCTCTGACTGTGTCAAGACAGAGAAAGCAAGTTACATCAACTGTGAAGACTTCCATTGAAGCTGAAGCAGAGATAGAAGATGCCACCTTAAGACTCAGAAGGACCAGCTATCCATCGTCAGAGCTGATGGGTACTGGAGGGCCACACCACAGTGTTTCATCAACTACCTCTTAGAGTCCCATTCTCCCCTAGAGATGAGGGGGAAAGACCTTGTGGAGAAAAAAAGCTCAGGGGTAGAGTTAGAACTTTGAGCTGCTGCCCTCCAAAGACCAAACTTTTAACCTGACGTTACCACATCAGCCTGAAATGCAATATCGAGAGGTTTCTATTCTTAAGTGAAAAAGATGGATCCAGAGCTTAACGTAGCTAGAGAAAAATAAAGTTACATTTAGAGAAAAATAAAGTTACATTACTGACCAGCTGAGGTTAAGCATGAAACTATATCTAAAGTTTAGAAACTTTAGATTACTATACAATTGTTCATTATTGTGATTATTACCATTATCATTGCTATTTCTAATACAATTTTTATTGCTAAATAAATTTGGAGTTTTTCTGAGCTAGAGCTGTGAGATTAAGTCAGTCTACTTCCATCCGATTATGAACACCAAAAACAGTCATAACTGGGCAGTAGGATACTGATACAATATAGTTCAAGCCATTATCCTTACATCATGTTGCGATGATATGCTTCAGTCCTTCTTCCAAAGGAACAATTTCAGATGAAGCATTTATATCCTAGTTAGAATCCCCAGATTCCATTTTTATAAGAAGAATTGGCATTATAATGACCAATAAGAATGAAATACACACCATGTACACAGTATTACCAAGATCCATCCTCTATCCCCACTCTAAGTTTGTAGGTGATTTGGAACTTGTTCATTGGTTATTTGCCTATCCATCTATCATATATACAGCCATACACTTACACAATACCTAGTATGTTCCATTGACTCCTGGTTTCTGACCCAGAAGGACTAGTAAAAATGCAGTATAATACATGCAAGAGAAGAAACATAATTCAAGGATGTAACCACAGAGAAGGGAATGATGTATAACTACTCAGGACTTAGGAAGGGCTCTGAGCAGTGAGTTAGCAGGTATTTAGGTCTTAACAGTGACAAACTGGCAAGGTGTGGGCCCATGAACTACTTGTGGAATATAGTGGGAACTACAAATACTACTGTTGAAGCTCAGGTACAATGTGGTGGAATATAGGAAGAAAACAGTGGGCAAGGATACAATTTTAAAAGTCCTAAAAAGGATCAGAGGCTCTGAACTGCAATATCCAAATCATTAAGACCTATACGAGAGAATACTCAGACTTCTGGTTTGAGCAAAGATCAATCTAAGAGCATGATAGAGGTTGGTCTAGAGGTGCATTAAACTGGTATTCACTAGCCACATGTGGTTAATGAGCACTTAAAATGTGTCCTATGCAATTAAGATGTGCTGTAAGTATCATCATACACACTAGTTATTGATATTATGTAGAAAAAGAGAAATTATTTCATTAATAACTTTTTAATAAGAATTAAATATTAAAATATTTTGGCTATATTGGGTTAAATAAAATGTATTATCAAAGGATATGATGAAATTATGTATAATTAAATTACTCTATTAAAATATAGTTTACTCCTGGCTGGTGTCACAGTGGATAAGGCACCAGCCTGTGAACCCAAAGGTCACTGGTATGATTCCCAGCCAGGGCACATGACCAGATTGCGAGCCAGGTCTCCAGCCAGGCCCAAGGCTGGAGGAAAGTGAAAGGCAACCATACATTGATGTCTCTCTCCCTCTCTGCCTCTCTCCCTTCCCTTCTCTCTGAAAATAATAAATAAAATTTTAACATAAAATTTACTTGTTTTTTTTTTTGCATTTAAAAAATTTCTAACCCAAGAATATATTTATTGATTCTAGAGAGTGATGAAGGGAGGGGGAGGGAGAAATATCCAATGGTTGCCTCCTGTATGTACCCTGACCAGGAACCAAACATACTTATGTGCCTGACTGGAAGTTGAACTGGTGACCTCTTGGTTTATAAGACGACACTCCAACCAACTAAGCTGTACTGGCCAGGGCTCATTTTACATTTTTTGATGTAGCTACTAGAAAATTTAAATTTGCATACATGACTGATAGGATATATCTATTGGTAGTACTGGTCTGGAGTGGTGGCAGGATATAGTAAGGGAGATAAAGTAGAATGTTATTCATTAATTAATGCATTTATTCAACAAATATTAATGAGTGACCACTCTGTCCAGGCACTGCTTTAGGCACTTAGGATATATCACTGAATAAAACAAGAAGATCCCTGTCCTTAAAGAGCTTATATCCAACACAGGGAGATAGACAGCAAAAACCAAACCAAACCAAAACAAAAAGCCAATAAGTGACTTATATAATATGTTAGATAGGGGCAAGTGCTATGGGGAAAATGTCAAGTAAGGGGATCAGGATTGCTTGAATTATGATTTAAAATGGGCTCATCAGAGTGAGGTTCATTGAGAAGGTAACATTTGAAGGAGACAAGGGAGTGAGCCATGAGGGTTTTAGAGGGAAGAATATCCAGGTAGAAGGAACAGTCAATGCAAAGGCCTGGTATGTCTGAAGAGAAAGCAAAGGGGCAGCATGACTGGAAAGCAATGTCACCAGGGTGGTGTAGCAGGAGTTGAGGTCTGAGAGGTACCAGGGCAGTGTTTGAGAGGTACCTTGGAAGCCACTATAATGAAAAAACTAAGGGCCATCCATCCCTCTGTCAGGTTTTGAGCAGAAAAGGGATAGGATTTAATTTATGTTTTAAATTAATCACTCTGGCTGCTCTGTTGATGATCGACCTCAGAGCAGTAAAAGTAGAAGCAGACAGACAAGTTACAAGGTATTATGGCTCCAGGTAAGATCTGGAGTTAAAGCCAACAGTGATTATCTCAGTGTAGATGGAGAGGAATGGAGAAGTAAGAGTAGTCAAAGATAACCACAAGAGTTTTGGCCCAGTGGGTGATGCAAGATGTTGTGGGTGAAGCAGGTATGGGATGGGGGAGAGACCTGAGAGTTTGATTTCTTAAAATAATCCAGATAAAAAGTGTCATAAATCAAGACACTGAAAATGGGGGACACAGCAAGAGGGTTACATTTGAGAGATATTTGGAAAACCCACAGAATTGGTTAATGCTTCAATGTGGGAAGTGAGGGAAAGGAAGGTGTCAAAGACAAAGCCCTGGTTCTAGCCAAGGTAACTGAGTAAGAGGGGTGTTATTCACTGAAGAAAAGAAGACAGAAGGAGAAGATGCTAGAACTGGTGCCAAGACTTGGGAGGATTCTCCACTAACTGAATGCAGTTAGAACTGGATTCACTGAATGGTATAACCAGGCTTCTCCCTGTTAAACAGAGGCCACACAAAACAGGAAAACAGACATTCATGCTTCCTTCACTGTCTGCTCAGAGAGTCAGGGCTGGTACAAGATAGAACACTGGTTGCTGTTCTGTGAGCTGATAAGAGCATCTTACCCATTGCCTGCTCCCAGCAAATATCCTCTACATAGACTGGTCATCAACTCCCACAGGATATGTGGGTAGAAGGCAGAAAAGCACTGGTGGGGATGCAGAGTGTTCAGAGGGCACACTAGGTGGGGGGAGACAGAAAGAAGAAAAGGAGGGAGATGTGGAAAAAACTCTGGTTGTACTGCATTCTGGGATTCTTTTTCTCATGCCATTTTCTATACATTTAGAGATCAACAGAAGCAGAAGGTGACTGAGAGAGAAGATGCTACCTTTCTACAACCAAGGGGTACCCCAGGTAAACTGCTGGGACCTGGACTGGGGTGCATGTATTTCAGTTTGCCCTAAATGGCAGCTCTGCAAAAAGGCTTTGATCATGACACAAATGGAAAGAGAATAGTCTCATAGGTCATTGTTGCATGACATTTGTTGACAAATAATGAGTTTGAACAGAAGTCTCACCATGTCTGAAGGTAAGTTAAAAAAATGTTTTTAAAAAAATATAAATACAGAACAAGAAAAGAAATAGTTTAAGAAGAACATAGCTCTTAAATGACACATTGCTGGGTCTAGGATAAACATTGAGAAAGCTATTTGACATCATCAATAGAATGGTTTCTGCAATATCATTTCAGAAAAAGGCTAAAATAAAAAAGCAATAGGAAAGAAAAAAGGATGAGATGAGAAAGGGCTGGAAGGATATTAAAAATGTAATAGCATAATTAAAGCCATCACTGGAAGCATAGGAGGCAGAAGCAATATTACACACTATTAAGTTAGTATTGTTGAGAATAAACTCAAAAAAGTTCCCTAGAATGTACAGGAAAATGGCCAAAGGGATGAAAACAATGAGTGAGGACATAATAGATATGAGGCACAGGGAATCTATCTGGCTAATCATTGCTCCTGGAGGAGAGGTCAGAGTGGATGAACAAAACCATATAATGGAAGAAAAATTTCCTAAGCAAAAGAAAAAATTTGAATACAGATTGCAAAGTTCACTGTATCCCACTAAACGAGCTGAAATCCTTTAGATATATTACACCTGTGAATCAAGAAACTAAAGTGGGGCCCTGATTGGTGTGGCTCAGTGGATTGAGTGCCACCCTGCAAACTAAAGGGTTACAGGTTCGATTCCCAATCAGGGCACATGTCTGGGTTGCAGGTCAGGTCCCCATTTGAGTGCTTACAAGAGGCAACCACACATTGATGTTCCTCTCCCTTTCTTCCTCCCTTCCTCCCCCTTTCTCTAAAAATAAATAAATAAATAAATAAATAAATAAATATTTGTAAAGAAACTGAAGTGGAGAGAAGGCACATGTCAGAAGAAGGATGTTCAATATAGCCATTCCAGAGGCAAAGCTCTGAGAAAATGACAGTAAATGCAAGCCCTACCTACAGGAATAGGTGGTATACACCTGAGTGAAATCTCATCATCTTATGAGAGGCCAGCTCTGCTGTAGGTAAATGGAGCACAGAAAGGGGCCATTAAGTGACCAGCAATGTTTGATGGGCATGAGCAGAGGCAGAGAAGGTGCAAGCGCTGTCCCAGTTCTCAAGGGAAAGAATAGTACATTGACTAAAATACACTTGCTCCATTTGGCAAAGTAAGTAGAAAATTAAAACAAGGACAGGAAAACAGGGGCCTTCTTTGGATGGCCAACCACTTAGAAATATATGAGGAAATGCATGAAGTGAGACAAGATTTGTTTAAGAAATTAGGTTCCAATGGCTCTTTGACAGAATACTGTAAGACAAAAAAACAAAAAAATGAAAGAAAATTGGTGGAGCCTTGCAACCATTTCTTTCAACCATTCATCTCTTTTGGTTTTAAGGATGGAAGGGAAGTGGACCAGAGAAGAAAGTAAAGTGAAAGAGGGATATGATAAAGAGGAAGAGAGAAGAGGTACTCTCAGGGATTCCAGCATCAGTGAGAATGAGCAAACCAGAGCTAAACTTAAGTATGAGCTCAGCCTTAACTCTTAATACTGCTTCTCATAATCCTGGGGCCTTGGAAAACCATAAATTATTTTTAGACCTCAAGTGTGACCTTTCCAGTTCTCTGAGAAGGAGCTGCTCCCACTTCCTCTCAGTCCCCCACAGGCAAGAGTTAGGAAGAATGTCACTACCTGAGCAGAGGTGCTGCGGAGTTTCAGCAGCCCATTCTCAAGTCGCTCCATCTTGGACTTGAGCTCTTTCCCACTCCTGCACAGCAAGCTCTGGTAGAGTCTGATGAACTCCAGAAATGACTTGGGGGTTGTGTAGTTGTAGCGTTGTTCATTGTTCAGGTAAGACTGGGATGTTTGGTTGACACTTGTGTGGACAAAAGCCATGAACTTGCTAACTGACTGCTTCACTGTGGGCTAAAATCAAAGAGCAGGAAATAAAGAGATAGTCTTACTTTGAAGACTGGAGGTAACTGCTCCCAACCCCTGTTGTGTCACCACATGGAAAGTAGTCCTAACAACTCTATAGAAGCCCAAACTTGAACCTTGAAATTCTGGACATGGAATTCCTCATACCCTGAGGTGAAAAGAATTTTGAACAGTGTCTCCTTTACCCTCTTACCTCAATGCTCTCAGTGTTCTGCAAGAAGTGGAGGCTGACAGACTCCAATGCCTGCTGAGGCCACTCGTGGAACCAGTCAATGGCTGTGCAGTTCATAATGGCTGGGAATTTCCTGCTGCGGACCCTCAGCTTGCTCCCCACAGGGGAGAAACAGAGAGTCACCTGAGAAGTCAGAATGGTGGGAGATCCAGAAAGGTATTAGAGAAGTACTCATAGATAGACAGATACAACCTTGGACTTTTATTTTAGTCCTCACCTGAGGATATGTTGATTGATTTCAGTGAGAGAGAAAGGGTGAGAGAGAAACATTGATCAGTTGCCTCCTGTACATGTCTCACCTAGCATGGAAGTTGCAACTTAGGTATGTTCCCTGACGTGGAATTCAACTGCAACCTTTTGGGGTACAGGATGATGCTCCAACCAACTTAGCTGCCTGGTCAGGGCAAGCCTTGGATTCTTAATTTCCCAGGAAACTGAGAAATATCCAACAGAGATGAAAAATCTGAAATTGCTGGATAGCCCTTCTAGCCAAGGAAGTGGGAAACTTAAAACTGTGTGAGGCAAGAGGGAAGATACTGGCCATGAAGCAGATGAGAAGGGCATCCTTGCAAAGGCTAAGGGCACTGCACCCTCACCCTCTCACTCTGAAGATAATCAATTAGGACAGTTGTTCAAAATATTAGTAGAGGCTTTCATGAATCATCTCTGGTCCTGTATACCCTGGGCAGTGAATCTTTCTATACCTTCAGCTGTTGTCGAACACGATCTATAAAGAATTTCCAGCAGTTTTCTCTGTTGTCAACCAGACCTTGACTCTTGACTTCATTTTTCACATTGCTTATGATGTTTTCAACTTCATCATCAGAATAGAGCTCTGGGATTTCTCCTAGGAAGAAATGGAGCACAGATGGACAGCTTTGGCATCTGTCTGAATGACACAACTGGACATAGTTATTCAACCTTGGGACACAGGTCCTTTGGATTTCAGGCCATGTTTCACCACTTTTGCTGATGAAACTGGACAGACATCATATCTACTGCAAATCATGGCAGGAAAATAATACATTAAAGGATGGAACAGGTTACATAGAACCATCTTGTCCTGGGTCAAGAGCTGGTAGCCTATGAGATTTCAATAGTCTTCTCTTCTTTTGCTTGAAGCATGTATTTTACTAACTACTGTTCTAGAAATGGTGCTCATAAAGAGCTTACTATTTAGCAGGATAAATAAAATGGATGTAAAATACCTATAAGACCTGGTGAAAGGGCAATGAAAACCACAGATAAATCCATATATCTAAGAAGAATGAGCTATCACACTATGCTGCATACCTGAAACTAATATAAAATAATATTGAATGTAAACTGTAATTAACAATAGAAGAAATGAAGGAGATATCCCTTTTTATTAGTGAAGAAGGGAAAAGAACAAGGTTACTTCATGAAATTTAGTACAAGTATGACATCTTAACTCAGTGCAGAAAAGATGAATGTTTAGTATGTAGTATTAGGAAAATTGGAATTTAAAAAAAGTATGGTTGGATCTTTATATTACTCTGTATACTGGGATAAATTCCAAAAGGCATAATGATTTAACTACAAAATAATAAAATCATAAGGATAGAAAAAATGAGTGAAATATTTTATAATCTCTGAGTGGGGAAGAACTTTCTAATTATAACTCAACATTGATTTTTTTATCAGAAGAAGATATATTTGACATATAAATTGATAAATTTTATATACAAATTTAAAAATTACACAATGAAACACCATAAGCAAAGTGGAAAAGCAACAAAACATAACCCCCCAAACAAATTAAGATAATATATTTTTCCAAAGAAGACATACAAATGGCTAAGAGTACATGAAAAGATGCTTAACATCACTAATCATCAGAAAAAAGCAAATCAAAATCATAATACAATATCATCTGACACTTGTTAGAGTGGCTGTTATATATAAATGTAGAGAAAAGGATATCCTTGTACATTGTTAGTGGAACTATAAGCTGATATGGCCACTATGGAAAAGAGCATGATGATTCCTCAAGAAATTAAATGTAGAACTACTATATGGCCCAGCAATCCCACTTATGAGTATATATCCAAAGGAAACCAAACCATTATCTTGAAAGGGTATCTGTACTTCCATGGTCTTGCTGTACTGTTGATAGTAGCCAAGGTTTGAAAATAGCCTAAGTGTCCATTGATGGATGACTGAATCAAGAAAATATATAGGATGGGCCTGAGCAGCGAGAGGGCAAAAAATTGTGCCACTGTGCCACCCGGGGAGAGGGCAGCTCGAAGCCCTGGCGAGGGGGAAGGCCCAACCCCACACACCCACACCAGTGTGCAGGCTCCCCCAAAAACTCAAAACTGTGTGCCAGGAACTTGCAGTTGGTGCAACTGGCATGCCCATTGAGGGTGACAAAGGCCTCCTGGAGGAGCTGGAGGGGAGGAGTAGCGTTAGCCAGAGGACTGCGCTGCGGACCCTCTGGGGAGCCAGGTAGGCATCACAGAGGCAGCGGTGAAAAACTCCTCAAAGAGCTAGACTGTTTGGAGGGTTAGCCTTCACCCAGGGAAGCCAGGCACTGTTTGCGGACAGGGGCTACCTCCTCCAAGAGCTGCAAGGGGAGGCCAGCCATCATAGGAGATAGCAAGATTGCTGGCCACCCTGCATTGGAGCCAGATGCCCACTGCAGGCAGGAACCTCCTCCAGGAGCTGGAGGGGGAGGAGCAGCCATAGACACCACAGAATCACCCTGCAGGTCTTCACACAGAATCTGTGAGAGAAAGGAGGACCCCAAAACACCAGCAGCACAGAAACCCAGCTAGGCTACTGGAGGCTCAGCCTACCTGGGGGCTGACACTCAGAATCAGCCCTGACTGCGACAGCCCTAGGCCCTGCCACTCCAAGACCACACAGCTTGATTGTAGACTGCAGAGACTTGATCAAGAAAAAGAGGCAGACTCAGGAAATGGATCGCTGCTGATCTCGGACACCTGAGTTACACTGAGAGCTACATGAACTATTAATCCCTAACATATCCTTTTCAAAAGTTACTTGCAACCCTCACAATTAGCGCATTTTAAGTAAATACTGTTTATACCATAGTGTATCCCAACTCAGATATTTTTACTCTTCCCCTATCTCAATCCACCTAAGTACCCAAGACCCTCCTCCTATTCTTGTTTTAAAGTCTACTCACTCTCCTTCTACAACACATTCCCAATCCTCAGTCTAAGTATTCCTCTCCTTCCCAGCTGCTTAAACCTTCTTTCTTTCTTTCTTTCTTTTTTCTTTCTTTCTTTCTTTCTTTCTTTCTTTCTTTCTTTCTTTCTTTCTTTCTTTCTTTCTTTCTTTCTTTCTTTCTTTCTTTCTTTCTTTCTTTCTTTCTTTCTTTCTTTCTTTCTTCCTTTCTTTCTTTCTTCCTTTCTTCCTTCCTTCCTTCCTTCCTTCCTTCCTTCCTTCCTTCCTTCCTTCCTTCCTTCCTTCCTTCCTTCCTTCTTTCTTCCTTTCTTCCTTTCTTCTTTTTTTTGGGGGGTGGTGGTGCACTACTAGGGACTATACATTCTTTTTTTTCTGTTAAAAGCACACAGGTTCTGGCTCCACCTGGACCAATCAGGGATCATTAACGGTGAACAGGGAGGTAGATGAGGCAACTATATATGTAGTCTTATACTGTTCACTCGCACTTGAGGCTTTCTGATTCTCCCCCTCCTCATTTCTATAGAATAGATAAGTTGGTTTTCCCTCCTGTATCCCTGCTATCTTTGCTACTCCGTTGCACCCTTCAAAATGATCTATTCTTTAGTCAACTTAATCATTTTTTCCCTCTAAAACAGTCTTCTGATATCTACATCCCTATTAAGACTGGCTCAGTTGCAGCTGAGGGTTTGATTAAGAGCGGTGGTTACCTTGGAGGGTATGGGTATATAGCTACTTTCATAGGCAGTCGAAAAGGGGATTAAAGGAGAAAGATATCTCTGAAGGTGTGGTTATTTTGCCTGGACTGGTGGTTCTGTTGTAGGAGCAGCTCAAAAACAGTGTATGAGAAAGATAGGAGTGTCTCTCAATCAACCAACTGGAGGGAAAGGAGCAACATACACAACCAATCCAAAATACAACCAGACAGCCCAAGTTAATGACATAAAAGCCACTCCAAGAGCAACAAGTGGAGGAAATCTAGGAGACTGCAACACTAAACTCCACAAATCTCCTAATACAGAAGAGTGCTCCACAAAGGCAGGGAAGCAAAGCAGACAAAAACCAAGACAAAAACAAGCAACAACAGACACCCAAAATGGGGGAAAAAAGAACCAGTCCATCACCAAAAGGAAAGGAAGAATCCCCAGAAAGATCACTAAATGAAACAGAGGCAAACAAACAATCAGATATGGAATTCAAAGGAATGATGATAGAGAAGCTCAATGAGTTCAGCCAGCTCAAAGAAAACTATAAACAACTCCAGGGGAACTACAAAGAACTCCAAGGAAGATACAAGGAACTTACTGAGAGCTGCACCCATGTTAAAAATGACTTAGAAACTATCAGTAAGAACCAGGAGGAAATGAAGAATACAATTTCTGAATTGAATAATACAGTAGAAGGAATCAACAGTAGGCTGGAGGAAGCAGAGGACCAGATCAGCGAGTTGGAGGACAACCTAGAAAAATATTCCAAGACAGTGCAACAGAATACAAAAAGGCTGAACATCACTATCCAAGTGTTTCCAGCACATGGCTATTGTAAATAGTGCTGCTATGAGCATAGGTGTACATAGGTTCTTATGAATTGGTGTTTCAGGATTCTTTGGATATAGTCCTAGTGGTGGAATCACTGGATCAAAAGGCAGTTCCATTTTTAGTTTTCTAAGGAAACTCCATACTGTTTTCCATAGTGGCTTCACCAGCCTACATTCCCACCAACAGTGCACCAGGGTTCCCATTGCCCCACATCCTCGCCAACACTTCTTGTTTGTTGATTTGTTGATCATTGCCATTCTGACAGATGTGAGGTGGTATCTTATTGTGGTTTTCATTTGCGTCTCTCTGATGACTAGTGATGTTGAGCATTCTTTCATATGCCTCTGGGCCCTTTGTATGTCTCCCTCAGAGAGTTGTCTGTTTAGGTCCTTAGCCCATTTTTTAATTGGGCTGTCTGTCTCCCTGGTGTAGAGTCACATTAATTCTTTATATATTTTGGATATCAAACCCTTGTCTGAGATATCATTGGCAAATATGTTTCCCATATAGTTGGTTCCCTTTGAATTTTGCTGGTGTTTTCTTTAGCTGAACAGAAAATACTCAATTTGATATAGTCCCATTTGTTTATTTGTTCTTTGATTTCCTTTGCCCTTGGTGAAGTATCAGTAAACATATTCCTGTGTAGGATATCTAAAATTTGACTGCCTATATTTTCCTCCAGGACCTTTATGGTGGTACTGCTTGTGTTTAAGTCCTTTACCCATCTCGAGTTTATTCTGGTGTATGGTGTAAGTTGGTGGTGTAGTTTTATCTTTTTGCATGTTGTTGTCCAGTTCTCTCAACACCACTTAAAGAGACTGTTTTCACTCCATTTTATGCTCCTTCCCCCTTTGTTGAATATTAATAGACCATAGAGTCCTGGGTTTATTTCTGGGCTCTCTGTTCTGTTCCATTGATCTATATGTCTATTCTCATGCCAGTACCAGACTGTTTTGATGACAGTAGCCTTGTAGTATAGTTTGATACCTGGTATTGTGATTTCTGCTACCTTATTCTTCTTTCTCAAGATTGCTGAGGCTATTCATGTGGATTTTTCATTCCATATAAATTTTTGAAATATTTTTTTTCTATTTCTGTGAAGTATGCCGTTGATATTTTAATTGGGATTGCATTGAATCTATAGATTGCTTTGGGTAGTATGGACATTTTAATGATGTTAATTCTTCCCATCCATGAACATGGTATATGCTGCCATTTATTTGTATCTTCATTTATTTCTTCAGTATTCTGTAGTTTTCTGAGTACAGGTCTTTTACCTCCTTGGTTAAGTTTATTCCTAAGTACTTTATTTTTCTTTTTGCTATGGTAAATGGGATTTGTTTTCTAGCTTCTATTTCTGATGTTTCATTATTGGTATACAAAAATGCTTTTGGTTTCTGGATATTAACTTTATATCCAGCTATTTTGCTAAACTTGCTTATTAGTTCAAATAAATTTTTGATGGAGTCTATCGGGTTTTGTATATACACTATGGTATCATCTGCAAATAATGACAGTTATTTGACTTCCTCCTTTCTAATTTGGAAAATTTGGATACCTTTGTTTCTTTTATCTTGTCTGATAGCTATGGCTAGAACTTCCAAGATGATGTTGAACAGAAGTGGAGAAAGTGGACAGCCTTGTCTCATTCCTGATCTTAGGGGGAAAGCTTTTAGTTGTTGCCTGTTGGGTATGATGTTGGCTTCAGGTTTCTCATATAGGGCCTTCATGATGTTGAGGTATGCTCCCCCTATTCCTGTTTTGCTGAGAGTTTTTATCATAAATGGTTGCTGTACTTTATCAAATGCTTTTTCAGCATCTATTGATATAGTCATATGGTTTTTGTCTTCCATTTTGTTGATGTGGCATTACATTTATTGATTTATGAATGTTGTACCATCCTTACATCCCTGGGATGAAACCCACTTGATCATGGTGTATGATCTTTCTAATGTACTGCTGGATCCGGTGGGCCAATATTTTGTTAAGAATCTTAGCACCTATGTTCATCAGAGATATTGGCCTAGTTTTCTTTCTTAGTTGTGTCTTGATCTGGTTTTGGGATTAGAATAATATTGACCTCGTAGAAAGAGCTTGGGATTCTTCCCTCTTGTTGGATTTTTTGGAATAGGTTGAGAAGGATAGGAGTTAGTTCTTTAAATGTTTTGTAGAATTCACCTGTGTAGCCATCTGGTCAGGGGCTGTTCTGCTTTGGGAGATTTTTTATTACTTCTTCAATTTCACTAGTTGTTATTGGTCTATTCAGGATTTCTGCTTCCTCTGGATTCAGTTTTGGTAGATTATAGATTTCCAGAAATTTGTTCTGTATATATCAGTTAGGTCCATTTCCTCTAGAGTTTTGTCAATGCCACAATATCCTTGGTGTTTTTTTTTTTTTTTGGAAGATCTGTCCATTGTTGATAATGGGATATTAAAATCCCCTACTATTAGTGTGTTGGTGTCTATATCCTTCTTGAAGTCCTCCAAGATTTTCCTTATATATTTGGGAGTTCCTATGTTGGGTACATATATGTTTTCCAGAGTTATGTATTCTTGATGGATTGTTCCCTTAAATATTACGAAATTTCTTTTTTTGTCTCTTTTTATGGCCCTCATTGTAAAATCTATTTGTCTGAAATAAATGTTGCTACTGCAGTCTTTTTTTCGTGTCCATTTGCTTGATATATATTTTTCCATCCCTTCACTTTCAATCTGTGTTGTTCTTTTGTTTTGAGGTGGGTCTCTCTCTCTCTTTTTTTTTTTTTAATTTTATTGTTGTTGTATTACATCCATCCCCTTTTGGCTCCCCTCTGTCCCATTCCCCCCAAAGTCAATCCCACCTGTTGTCCATGTCCATGGTTCCTTTATACTAGGTTCTTGTCTAAGCTGCTCCCCTTCTTTGCCTCTACCTCCCCCCTCCCCGCAACCCCGTTGCCCCTGACCATTGAAGGCCTATTCCTTGTATTCATATACTTGGTTCTGTTTTGCTTGTTGTTAGTTTTGCTCATTATTGTCCCGTAATGGGTGAGATCATATGATATTTGTCCTTCACTGACTGGCTTATTTCACTAAGCATAATACTCTCCACTTCCATCCATGTTGTTGCAAAGGGTACAAGTTCCTTCTTTCTTTCTGCTATATAGA
>PVIW01008035.1:0-65376 GCA_004026585.1 Noctilio leporinus | reverse complement strand
CATTATTGTCCCGTAATGGGTGAGATCATATGATATTTGTCCTTCACTGACTGGCTTATTTCACTAAGCATAATACTCTCCAGTTCCATCCATGTTGTTGCAAAGGGTACAAGTTCCTTCTTTCTTTCTGCTATATAGAATTCCATTGTGTAAATGTACCAAAGTTTTTTGATCCAATCATCCACTGATGGGCACTTAGCTGTTTCCAGCACCTGGCTATTGTAAATAGTGCTGCTATGAACATAGGTGTGCATAGGTTCTTATGAATTGGTGTTTCAGGATTCTTTGGGTATAGTCCAAGTAGTGGAATTGCTGGATCAAAATGGATGTAGTTTCTTTAATTCCATAATTGTCAGACTTCCATTCAACTCAGTTTCTACTGGTTCTGAGTGATGGTGGTTCTATATTTTAGTTGTAATTTTGATGTGATTGTGGGAGGAGGTGAGCCATGGCTGCCGACACTGCCATCTTGATGGGAAATCTTCAAAGCATTTTAACATGGTTGCCTTCTTTGAATCACTTTATGGACATACAAATTGTTTCAGCATACAACTAGACTGCTTGGATAAAAGTTCTGGTAGGCTTTTCACATGGTAGTCATAGTTCTATGTATCATATTTTGTCTGGTATCTGTGTACCTGTCAAATAAATATTTTAGCCTGAAAGCCCAAAGTCTAGGGTTTCTAATTAAATGTAAGCAGATCACTTTTTAAGTCTCTATGATAGTTTTCTCTTATGCAAAGTTATCACAAAAAGATTATAGGAAATCTAGAAAATACAAATAAGCAAAATGAAAACATTAAAAAAGAAAATCTAAACTCAGAGATAACCAGGATTAACATTTTGGATGTAACCTTAAAATCATTTTTTTTTGGCAGGTTTACGTATTTATAAAATTTTAATGGAATTATTGCTTATCTGCTCTTATACAATGTTGAAACAACTTCTCAATATAGTAATCATTTTGTATGCTGACATTCTTACTGGTTACATACTAACGTATTTTATGTGTATTTTATAATTTATTTAACCAGTTCACAATTATTAAACACTTAGATTATTTCTAATAATTTATTGTTATAAATAATGATTTAGTAAAAAGCTTTGTGGATAAATCTTAGGTAGATCATTTTTCATTAACTTATAAATGTATTTTATTGTATATTTCAGATACAGACATGAAATTGCACATGATGGGCAGAGGATTTACATCTTAGGAGGTGGTACTTCCTGGACAGCTTATTCCTTAAACAAGGTATATATAAAAAAGAGAGGGGGAGAGAGAGAGAGGAAGGAGTATAGAGGGAGGCATGTGCTATGCTAAGCAAGATAATTCTGTTACTGTAGGTATTTTAATTTTTGAAAAATTCTTTGTCAGCACCTATTTTATGTTACATGCTCTTTGTCATGTAAGGTTGAACTCTGTGCCCCTGATATGCTCTCCAGTTGACAGCTGCATTATCACACATTGAATATACTTTATGAAAATTATCCTCTTATACTGGATGAGGAAAGTGACTAAAAGGAAGATAGAGTAGCTTGCTTGAATGGAGCAACTAATTAGAATTGGAACCAGGATTCTCAGAATGTCACATCCCTCTCGTTGACAATGCTCTATATCTAAAAAGAACATGTATTTTTATGGCTATGTGTCACTAACTTAGATAGCTGAGCTCTGAAGGGCTTTTATTCATCTATCCCTGTGGCATTTTTAAATGCACATATCCCAGGGGAGACCAGCGTAGGCTACAGAGCTCCTGGTCTGCTTTGGAACCTTAATGGTCTTTCCTGAGTTTGGTTGAAACTGTATTCATTACTAATGCTTGCTTTTTTTTTTTTTTTTTTCTGTTATAAAAATGATAGATATTGGCCCTGGGCAGTTGGCTTAGTTGGTTAGAGTGTTGTCTGATATGCCAAGGTTGCAGGTTTGATCTCCAGTCAGGGCACATAGGAGAATCAACCAATGAATGCATAAATGAGTGGAACACTAAATTGATGTCTCTCTCTTCTCTCTCCCTCCCTCTCCTTCACTCCTCTCTCCTCTCTAAAATCAATTTAAAAGTGATACATATTCATTGTAGAAAATGTGGAAGTTTCAGAATTCCAGTATGGTATTCCATTTTCTATGATTTTTAAATATTGAGATTGTATCTGTGCTTAATTTTCAACTATTTAATGTTTATCTTATATTAGATTTAGCACTGATCAGATAAAAGCAAAGGAAAAGAAGACTTTTCAACCAAGATATATATTTGTACAGGCTGTTGTTAAAAATTCAGTTTTTCGTCTAGCTAAAATTACTTGTGTATCTTTTTTTCCCCCCTCCAAGATCCATGCATACAACCTTGAAACAAATGCGTGGGAGGAAATTGCAACAAAACCCCATGAAAAAATAGGTAAGTCTATGATACTTATTCCCTTATCTTTAATAAATGTAATTTATACTTTTAGTTGTTTTGGAGGGGGAAATGAATTTTACTGAGTTGTATGACAAGTAAGATATCTATTGAACTGGTGTTAGAAATGATTTGTATTATTTAGCCCAGTTACTCTTTTTCTTCAGCAATTAAGTGGAGACTTCTTTTATTCTATTACAGTTGTCCCAATTTTTCCCCCTTGCCCTCCTCTACCCAGCCCACGCCCCACGCTCCTACAGTCAGTTCCCACACCACTGTCCATGTCCCTGGGTCATTCATACTCGTCCTTTGACTCGTCCCTTCCCCTTCCTTCCACCCTTCTCCCTCCTTCCCTCTCCCTTTGGCTGCTGGCAGTCTGTTCCATGTTTCCATGGGAGCAGAGACTTTTTAAAGGGGATTGCTGAATCCGGTGGAAGTTGGGAAATATGGGTGGGAAAAGAAATAGGTACTTAACTCAGAATCTTCTCTTCTGTTTGTGGGTAAAAGGGTTTGGGAAAGCCTCTAGTAACCCCTGACCCCTGCCACCCGACTTGGTTTCCTGGCACCTTAACATTCATTGCGCTGCTATGAGGCTTCTAGTGGCCTTATGTTGGTGTGAATTTGGGAGGGGCTCGTCAGTGTTGACTGAATGCAACAAAGGGATTGTTTCACGGAAGCTACTCGTAGCATGTCTTTCACTGTGTCACTGTGCCGCATCAACGTCATTCCCCACCTTTGTGTGAATAATGGAGTTTCCATGTTTATGTGTCTGGCAGGTTTCCCTGCAGCCCGAAGATGTCACAGTTGTGTTCAAATAAAAAATGGTAAGAATTCTAAATAACTTTGTTTCCAGTTTTCAATTGTATATCCTGAGAATGTCTTATTTCTTAACAATAGCTCCTTAAAAGAGGGTATCATTTAGGAAGAGTGTATTTCTTGTAGTTCCAACTTTAAGGGAAATCCATAAAGTTATTGCCTCTCCCAGAAATTTTTATAAAGTAAACTAGTAATGTTTGGGTTTCTTCAGTTACCAGAGAGGTCAAAAATTGCTGGTAAATGCACTTCTAACTTCTATTATACCACCTGATTTTCAGCACTCCACCTCAGCAGAGGTTGGTGGTGATGGTGGGGAATACTGATAATCTTGACAGACAGTAGAGACCTCAGTGAACATTATATTAAAATTGTAGTAACACCTTCAGAATATTATTTCATAAAGTTTGTTCTGTTCTCTGTCTGATGCCAGATAGAACTCTTAGCTCATTCTTTGGCCATATTACCACAAAGGCATTGTATCGCTTCAGAAGGCAGCTGCAGCTGCTTTATCTAAGTGTGATAAATGACTCCTCTTTGGATAACCTTGCTGTCTTTTCATTTACAGCTTATTTTCTAGTTTGATATAGCATCTTACTTTTTTTTCTGGGAGAAGTTGGATGTAACGGAGTTTGATAGCCGTATCCTTTCAGCAGGATACAGTTTGGGTTTTAGTGGATTATGACACCATCGTCAGTGCGGAGGCTCTTTTTGTGGCGCGTCTGCATTTTTAGCTTGGCCTCTGAAAGAACGGAGCTGTCCTTTTCCTGAGACCTAGCCAAAAAGGTTTCCTGTGTATTTTATAGTTTAATTAAGTATGGGCTCAAACTTGATCTAGACCTGAATTAAAGCATCTATTAATTTGCTCCTTTAAGACCAAGCAGCATACAAATGGAATTCAGCTTTAGTTCTGGGCATTTAGTGTGAAGGCTCACATAACCTTTGTTACAAGTTGTCTAATTAGTTACAACTAACTGAATTTACAAAAACAAAAATAAACAGCGATGAAGAATTTGAATTTTGGGAAGGTCTTTTTTCTGATGTAAATAACCACACACACCAAATGGGGCTTCAGACTGTCTTCTTTGTGTGAAGAGAGCTGCTTTTGTGCCCCAAACTGAACATTTCAATAAGTGTTTCTCCTTAGGTTGAATGTCTGCATAAAGAACATTCATCGCCACAGGCAGATAAATGTTGATCCTTTCTAGGGCATTATTTAAGGAAGAAGTGGCACACTGGTGGTCTGCAGATGTGTTTTATTTGGCTCATATGTGTATTAAGATTTTTTGAATTAGTGGCCAACACTTACACATAAAAATATTTCACTTTTAAAGCAGTCCAGATTTCCAGGTTCTCTTGAAAAAAAGGGAGGATCTGGCTGTTGCTGACCTTAAGTCCTGTGTGGCATTGATCAGCCGCAGCCTCGTGCCATCTCCTCCTGGGAGCGCATGCACTACTATTTGTATTTGCCCTGGACCTTCTTCTTCTTCTTTTTTTTTTAAGATTTTATTTATTATTTTTAGAGAGAGAGGCAGAGAGAGAGAAACATCAATGTATAGTTGCCGTTCATCTGCCTCCAGCTATGAATCTGGCTGGAGACCTGGCTTGCAACCTGGTCATGTGTCCTGGCTGGGGAATCAAACCAGTGACCTTTGGGTTCGCAGGCTAGTGCCTTATCCACTGTGCCACTAGCTAGGGCTGCCCTAGACCTTCTTGTTCACTTACTTTCTATGCCTGGCACCTACCTAGACATGAAGTCTCCTTAGAGGTTTGCATCCTTGGACCTAGCAAAGATCCCAGCATAGTGTGCAAACTTTACTGAGGGACGAGATAGCAGCATGAGAGGCTTACCCAGCTGAAGTCCTCTAAGGTTCGTGGAAATCCACTGAACTGGGCCCAGGTCAATTAGCCATGTGCTCCATTACAAAACATGCTATAGCTGTGGCTCCTTTACTTTGTGTGATCCTGGATTTCTCTCTCTCTCTTTTTTTTTTCATAGATGTGTTTATTTGTGGGGGCTATAATGGAGAAGTGATCCTGGGAGATATCTGGAAATTGAACCTGCAGACTTTTCAATGGGTAAAGCTCCCAGCTACCATGCCAGAGCCTGTTTATTTCCACTGTGCCGCCGTTACACCGGTGAGTTTTTCTTTTCATGTCTTTCTTACGTAGTTTACTAAGGAAATCTTTTTTGGGATATTAGCAAGAAAAAGAGATTCTAATATTAGCAAACCTTGGATTAAGAATAAGTTTTTAAAAAGCTAGCTTTTCTGAAAAAAAGGAGAGAAAACACAATATATACAGGTAAAAGAGAGCAGCATAAGTGTAAGAGAAATGCCATGTGTGGCGTTCAGGCCCTGATAGTGGTATCAGAAGGGCCTCCTGAGAGGGCAGGATAGATTGACCTGCGATGCCATGTTATTGAAGACGCTACGAATATTTTTTAATGCAAAGACCTTAATTTTCATTTATTTATTCCCAGTGTTGAGCACAATGGATACTTTAATGTTTGTTGAAGTAAAAAAAAAATATATATCTATATAGGTTTTCCCCTTACAAGTTTATCCATTACTTAAACCAGTCTTGATCCCTGCACTCTGTTGGATTAGCAACAAATATTTTGTTTCACTTCATCCCAATTCAGCCTACTATGGATTATTTTTCCTGAGTCGTCAGCCTTAGTATCTATTTCTTTCCCATTTCAATTTGTCCTCTTTGACTGCCATTTGTTCATAGGCTGGTTGCATGTACATTCACGGAGGAGTGGTGAACATCCACGAAAACAAACGGACTGGCTCACTGTTTAAGATCTGGCTGGTGGTGCCCAGCTTGCTGGAACTGGCGTGGGAGAAGCTGCTTGCGGCCTTCCCGAACCTAGCCAGCCTCTCCCGAACACAGCTTCTGCACCTTGGACTCACGCAGGGACTCATTGAGCGCTTGAAATGAGGATTTCTGGACTGTTCATTGATACTGGAAATGTTAATTTAAAGAGACTCCTTTATTTATGGGCAGTGTAGACTGTGCTACAAAGAGGATTGGTTACCCTGATCAAGGCCTTATTCAGAAAATACATCAGATGCCTTTCTGTACATTGGTTTTAAGTTTATGGAACCTCACTTTCCCTTGTGCTTCTTTCTTTGCTTCTCTCCCCCCTGTCCCATATCCATACACATACACATATACATACTCACATACTCCCTCTTCCTTGATGGAATTAAGGGAGAATCTGAAAATGCCTAATAATGTTATGAATCAAGATAAGATAAAGAATTTTTTAGAGGAACTTTGAACACATGACCATGTCAGCCAGCACTCTATAAATTAAAGCAATGTCATCAATGAAAACAAAAATGAAATAAAGAAACTTTAAAGCTTACAACAACAAGACATTTTGGGGATAGAACAAAAAGGCTAACTTTGAGAATCTAGATGTTTAACTCACTCTTTTCCAAGGTACATCTGAGTAGCTGGTTCTAATGTAACAGTGGTTGACATCTTGCTGCAGAGATACTCAAACCTAATTTTTGACATTGGAGGAAATCTAAGCAGCTCATCAGTTCTTGATTAGTGATTTCTTTTCCCATCCTTGCAGGGCCACCAGTGGTTGGAGTTGGCTTGGTCAAGAGATGTATGTGTGTGTTGCAGTTGTGCTGTTCATTGTTGCTCTTAGAACTTACGACACCAAGCACATTTCCAAACAAGAAACTTAGGGTGGTCTGAGTTCTTCATTTGAGGAGTTTTGAAATTCTATGCTTATGAATGGTTCCAAGTATCTCTTTGACTTCTTCTTCAAGGGGAATCCTAGACCCAAACTATGTGGCACAAACGCTGTGGGATAGAAACGTAAGCCTGTGAGGGGCCAGAGAAGAGCAGGACATGGAGGGCTTCTGCTCTGGGCTGTGGGCTTTGACTGTCACATTGAGCATTTTCTTTTAGAACTTGTTTCTTTTCCAACTCTGGGCCGTGCACCTGCCGTTTTCTTAGGCGAAGGCTATCTCTAGAAAGCCAGTTGGCCCTTGATTTTCCTCTTAGCGTATTGCCTCCATTTCTGTCTGCTGTAATGTGCATGGTGCTGTGAGTAATTGTTTCTAATAAACGGATGAAAGGTCTTGGGAGAAAAGCCACAAGTCATCCTTCCTGAAGAACTAAGCATCATTTTAAAAACTAGCACAAGGAAGGAGTGAAACCAAGGATCATTCACTTTTTAGTGTGAAATTCTAGTGCTGGTTTATTTTGTGTTGATTTCTAATTCCGAAGAGGAAATGACCTAAATTTTCCCTCGCTTTGCCATCAGGCTGCTTGGCACAGTTTGGCAGGTCAGTGAGAGGTGAGCGTTCGGCAGGCCCTCTGCACCCTGCACGGCAGCCCAAAGGCGCGCAGCGCCGACCCTCCCGGCGCCAACCTCACAGCGGGAGACTCGAATGGGAGATGTGGGACACATTTTTCCTTTAAGTGCCTCTTTTTCACTTAGCTTTTAAAGTTATTCTTTTTCCTTCGACCCAGAAGGGATATCTTTAGCTCATGTGTGGATTTAAAATCACGTTTGAGTTATGGCTAAAAGTTTTCAGTTCCAGGGAAAAGAAAACTGTGGCCTCTAGACTTGAACTCCTAACTTACAGGCCTTATTATAACGTCCCATCCATACGGGGTTGAGCTCATGGAGCCTGTGCTGGGCAAGGTCTTGTAATAACCACTCACCTGGGCGTGTGGGTCCTTTTGAGGGGAGTGAGGGTTGTGGGGAGGAGTCGGGGAAAGGAGGAACTCCTTTAGATGTTCCTCCCTGACCAGCCCGTTTGGCATTTAACCACCACCCCCTCCCCCACAACTGCTGGCTTGTTCCAACAAGTTCTCCTCTCCAGAGCATGTCAGTCTGAGCAGCCCCGCGAGTTCAAAACAAAGCTGTGCTGCCTGACGCCAGCCTGGTCTCTGGATAACTGGGGGACATCTGTCCCAAATGAAACAAGCCATGCTGTGCAGGGTGATGAAAGGCTTTCTGTAATGGATTTCTATAGGGACCAAAGACTGAATGCTCAGCCTCTGTGCTTCTCCTTCCATGGTTCTTGGGATATAAGTAGGTGCCTAGCTTTTCTACACCGGAGAAAAGACAGTCTGGTTCAATCCACGTCTTGCCAGCATCTTTTTAAAAGCCTTCTGAGGGTGGTCTTCTTTGAGGTAGACTCTGGAGGCCTGACATCCAAGACCTGTGTGTGACATTTTCATAAAAGTACATATCTTTGGTCAAAGGTGTCTTCTTTTAATATAACACTAGTGAGAATGATGTAGTATGACTAACTCTGAGTGCTGTAGAACTACACTTTATGCACATGTTCTGGATGCCAAATGAGACTGTGTATGATGACTTAAATGTCGATGACTGGGGTCACCAGGCATTTTAGTATATCTATAACCAGCTTTTAAAGTTCTTCTTTCACTTGAACTCTGAATTCCCCTCACTGTTACTTGATTTAGGAAGGTTGTGCGTGCTGCTTCTCTGCCTCTTTGAGGTGCTCCCAGCCATCTACTGCAGTCCTGTAACTTAAGTGCAATATAAAGAAACACACGTGGGTATATACAGATTCTATATAGGGTGCGACTACAAAGCAGATAGAAGACTTTCTCGTATCTGTCTTGGGGAAGCCAGCTCATGACTATACATAGAGTTAAGGTGTACCCAGAATTTGAGATGGGATTGGTTGGCTGAAGCCACTTCTTGGCACAGCTGGATTTTTCGAGTCTACATGTTCTTACCCAGTCCTTGGGTTTATTAGAGTTGAGACTTTCCCCGTCATCATTGTATTATCTCATGTTTGCATATCTGCCTCCGTTTCTTTGCCCAGGAACAAGGAAGTCTATCTGTGAGAGTTTCCTAAATGAAGATTTGAACCTAATATTTAATACTATTGGTTCTCCTGTGTATATACTAATTTATCTGTGAATGTCATACTTTAAGTAAAGAAAATCACACTTTTGTAATTTAATAAAGTGTTTTCCACACCCTGGAAAAATCTATAAAACCCTATAGAATAGATTGAAATTTTAACTATTCTTCAGGGGCCAAACTGAAACTCTTTCCACTGGCAGAATCTTCTTTTTTCAGGCCCTAGTGACATAATGTAAAACTTTGAGCTAAACTATTCATGTCTGTCATATAGCTAGGTTTAAAAATATAATAAACACTAACATTTCTAAGCAAAAGTTATATTAACAGTAACCTATGGTTACCCAATGTAGCAAGTGTAAAGCACAGATAACTGAAATCCATAGATAATCAATTTCAACTTTTCTATCAAACTGATTCATATACAGTTTTCCTTTCCTACTTATCCTTCCCCATAAGCACCTTCTTCTCAGTGGGTGGGGCTCATGAGTAGTTAGAAACGGAAAAGGAAGAATCATGGGAGGGGTTAGAAACCAGCAGACATAGCAGCTGTAATTGGTTAATCTGCCAACAACTGTTGAATGCTGAAATTAGGACCCACTGATGGTAATTCTGAGTTTAGATGTTACTCTTCACTCCTCTGCTTTGGCATAGTGTCCTGTCCCGAGTTCTAGGCTATCTGTCCTCTAACCACCAAAGAACTCTTAGCACGTACAGGAAGAAAACGCAGTGTGTGATGCAGAGGAAAGCCCATCATTTAGACACATTACTTTGGTTCTTGACAGAGGCTCGTTTCCCCCTGTTCTTGCGGAGCCTATGTTTTCCTTTGGAAATACCCCTTCCAGCCATATGCTTTGGCATATAGGAAAGGTTGACTTATCCTCGGAGACTGTGTTGTCTTAATTCTGTAAAACTACTTTGTCTTTCGATGGTCTTAACGGATGCTAGAATGTGGCCTGGGTTACTGATTGCCTGCCTGTCGGTGCTCTGTTTTCCTTCTTCATTGTTCTGTGAGGATTTATGATCTCATGATCATAAGCTCCAAAAACTGTCATTATCTTAAATTGGTTTGGTTCCCCAAATACGTTGGGACTCGGGGATCCCTGGCAGGGCCTGAGGTAGGTGGCTGAGTTCCACAGTCTCCACACGAGCCGCCACCAGGTTGTGCCCAGCAGTGGCGCCTCCTCCTAAGGTTGTTGGGGTCAGTGGAATGCAACTCCTCTTGTCCGATCTTATGAAAAGAAGTTCTGAGTTGTGCTTCAAAAGTGGTGCCATCTTTTTAGTATAATTTTCATGTTTTTTATTTTTTCCCCTCTTTAGAAGTTTTTTAAAAGTCCTTGCTTAGTTCATGTACAGGGGGAGTCAGGCAGTTTCACCAAGCATAGTAATCGCTGTTGTACTAGTTGCACATTTAGGATACAAAGGAGGCATCAGAAACACACTGACTTTCTCTAAAGCCACTTCCTTGTACAGAGTCTGAGCAGGGACAGTGCCAGGCACCTCCCTGTAAAGGCACCTGCCTATGAGAATTTTCTGGAAGAACCTAGGCAAGAAAGGGAAACCTCTCTCACATGCAGTCTCTGAGGGTGAGCCTGGGCTCGGCTCTTCGTACAGGGTATGCTTAGGCCACGCACGATGCTTGCCTTACTATAAAGCTATTGCCACAGTCCTGTTAAATAGTGTGGAAGTCCTTTTGCAGTCTGGTGTGCATGCTGTATGATCAGGACAGCTTTTCCACCGTACCTGGTTTCCTACAAGCAGGTAGGAAATATAGTGAATTTACCCTAAAATGTCCAATCTGTATTTATGTACCTTGTCAGTGTTTTGCTGTTGGTTTTCTAAAACAATCTGATCAATAAATCTTATCCAAATCTATTTGGTTCGAGGCTACTGTCATTGTCTGATGGTAATTTTTGTGTATGTGAACTCACCTACGTGACCTACGTATCAGTCCTCCCCACCTCTGCCACCCCTCTGTCCCCACCGGGGTCCACTTTTCTTTATAAGCTGTGGGTTTTCCACCTTCCACCCTCACCCACAGTGGGCTCCTCTCTGCTCACCACCTGGAACTCCTGGACACACAGCAGTCCCCTCAACAGGACACTGGTTCCTGCAGGACATCAGCAAGGATGTTACTGTAGGGCACAGATCACACCCCCTTTTATTGCCCCATCCTACACGGTCCCCAAACTACCACTAGACAAGTGTGAATGGATGTGTCAACACTTCTCTGAAAGGATGGAGGAGCTACAAAGACTTGAAAGGGAAAATGTGAACCCTTACATACAGAGAGTGTCCATGATTCAAGAGAAAAGCCCCGGAGGAGCTGGGCCCTTCTCAGGGGTCCTTCGGGTATGAAACCAGTCCCTAGTTCTGGCTTTGCTCTTCCACACGCTTCCCTCTGCAAAACCTCAGCTTTGCGTCACTTCACCCTCTAATAGGTTCCCTTCTCCCAGCAGTGCTATCCCCTAGTCTCTCATGTCTAGAGGAGGCGTCCCTTTCAGATCTAACCTTCTGTGATTATGACCAAAGGCTTGGAGCATAACAGTGAGCGCCATATGTGAGCAGCAGCACTAAGACTGAACTTGAGTTGGCTCTTCACCTTGATCTTGATGTTAAGATCACTGATCCTCCTGTGGTGGGAGGCCTCCTACAAAAGCCAGGCCATTCCTTAGCGAGTGCCGCTGTAGCCCAGGCTCCAAGTAAGAGTGCTGAAAACAGAGTGTGCGATAGAACAAGGCAGGCCCACCTGTGGCCCTGTGCTTTCCAAACCATGAAGCATGCTTGTTAAAGATAGATTCTGCTCTGGCTGGTGTGGCTCAGTGGATCGAGCTCCAGCCTGCAAACGAAAAGGTCGCTGGTTCAATTCCGGTCAGGGCGCTTGCCTGGGTTGCTGCCCAGGTCCCCAGTTGCGGGCATGTGAGAGACAACCCCACATTGATGTTTTGCTCCCTCTTTCTCCCTCCCTCTCCCTCTCTCTGAAAATAAATAAATAAAAATCTTTAAAAAATGCAGATTCTTGGGCCCAAATCTCCAAGATCCTGTTGTAGTAGATGAATTGTTTTAACCTCCTCAGTTGACACAGCTGATTTTCGTCAGGTGAGAATCCACACCCCACAGCTTAGTAACTGCCTGGTGCTGGTGAGGTGACGGGGCAACCTTGCTACCTTCCTTGTCACTGGGACTTACTCAGCAGGGCCAGAATGAATGCTTGCCAGTCCTTTTTCTGTTAGAACTCTGCAGGGATGGCAGACTGGTCCTCTCCACTTCCCTCTCCTCCCTCTTGGAAAACTTGAAAAATAGTAAAATGGCCTTACTTTTCTTTTCCCTGTAACAGGGCCAATAATAAATAGTAACCTGTGTCTTAACATGATTGTGTGACTTCAATGAGTAGATACACATGAAGTACTTAGACTGCTGGCTGGTGTGTAGTAAGCATGACTGAGTATTTACTATCTTTGTTCCCTGTAGTTGATAGAACAAGAAATTAAGGTGAAATACTTAAAATTACAGAGTTAACCAATCAAGAAGTTAACATGAGGATGAGGCAGGGGAGATAGAATGATAGGAATGAGCAAAACCCTCATCTTCCATAGCAGGAAGGCAATATATGGAGTGTCTCAAATTGAAGCAATAACCAGTGAAGTGTATTAATTAGAGATGTAAAGGTAGGTATCCAAAAAACCAGCCCAGAGAGCTAGCAGTAAAGGAGCCAGGTTGGGCGGTAAGAAGGGCTGCTGTGTTTATTTTTAAGCAAGATCCTGGTTTTATCTTTTTCCTCTCTCCTTTATAAAGCAGAACCCTTCACAGGTTTTTCCATTTTGCTCTTCTTCAGGATACTATAACTCTGGGTACTTTCCAAAAAGTCAGACTGTCAGTGATTGGGTGAGTCAAAGGATTGGGCTGCAGTATCCATATTGTTGATTTCTTCACTGACTCACTTGTATCCTGTTTAGTATTAGGGAATTTTTTGATTTAAAAGGCAATCTTGAAAGCTAGTAGAAGGAAAAAGTGCAGGGAGGGAGGGAAGAAGGAAGGAAAGAAGGGAGGAAGGAAGGAAGGAAAAGGAAAGAAAGGACTTGAGCAGGAAAAGGACAATCTCTCAAGGTCTAAGGGTGGTTTATTCTGTCACCCAGAGCCTTGTTCTTCATTATCCCATCCATTCATAAAATCACGCAGGAACATTTTTCCTGGGCCGAAGTTTTTTTATTTCATGAACACAGCAAGGGGAGAGGAGGGTGAAGGCTTCTGGGTGGCATACAAAGCAGACCCAGCAAATGCACCCATCCCGCACAGGCCTTGGGGTGTAGCTTAGAAGTGACACTTTTCTCCGAGTCTCAAGGGCCAGGTGTGTCCAAGCTCCCCTCCAGTGGTCAGCTCCGCAGGGAGGCCTCAGCACCTGCCGCCAGGCCCTGCGCAGTGAGCTGCCAGGCCCACACCAGGGCTATGGAAAAGGACAGAGGCAGGTCCTTCTATTATTTCAGGACCTTACACCAGGCCAGGAGCTTTAGAGCAGTATTGCAAATGACAACTGTAAAGAGAAAGCAGCTGTCAGTCTGTCACCTTAGAGGGGAAAGACAGGTCAGTTCATCCCTCTGAACCTTCCACCGAAAGCCATCTGGCTATTGAAGCTGAGGTGGCTTCTTCCAAATCTCCCCTATACCACTATAAGGGACCAAACTTAATTGCTCTGCCAACTGCAGAGCAATGAATCAGGCATCTGGGGTCCCATTTTCTTCCCAAGCCTCATCCTGGAGGAAACGGTGGCGCACGCACTGAAACAGCCAAGATCAGACCAGGGTTCACGATGGCAACATCTGCCCCTCGCTCCCCCTGCACCAAAGAGGCCAGATTCGCCACCCACAAAGGCAGGATCCACAGGAGTGAGGACTTTGGAGGCTGCGCAGAGGGACACGAACCCACGGGGTGCCTTGGGGCGTCGTGACTCAAACTCCAGCCCCGCTAGTCTCACGGTCTTCCACTCGCTCGTCTCACTGGGATCGCAGGGCGCACGCAGCCCCCGCGCCCCTCAGGGTCAGCCAAACACTTTCATGGTTCATTTTCTCCTTGGCAAACCGGTGTTGGAATGTAAACCTGGAGCTGCCACCCCCATTTCATAGATGGGCCGGCTAAGACAGGCCAAGTTAAATGGTTCGCCAAGGGGCTTACCCAGATGTCGCAGAGCTCAGAAAAGGTGGCCCTGCCTGAAATGCTGAGCAGTTTCCTTCTTAAGAAATGTCACTCTCCGAGAGGGGCCTGGCTGGAGCAACCAGTGGTTGCCTAGGAGAAGACCTCGAAGGATGTCTGCAGAACCACGTCTACCCGCGCTGGGAGTATCGGAGAGGAGGGCGGGGAGGGGCGGTGCGGGCCACGCCGAGAAGACAAGGGGTCTGTGAAGCGCTGCCTCCCCTTTGGGAGTGAGACCCCCGCCACCGTCGCCCTTCGCCTCCGCCCCGCTGGCCTGGGCCAGTGCCCCGCGCAAGCAGGGCTGGGCACAGTGGAGTTCGTCCCAATGCAGCAAGATGGCCCGGCGCTTGCATCAATTAGGGCTTTGCAGAGGCGGCCCGGCGTCTTCTCTGCCTCCCCCTAGCGGGGAGCAGGGGCCGCTCGCGCTCCGCCAGGAGGGGGCGACCGCGCCTCACGCCCGGGCTCCCCGACGCCCGCCGGGCCGCACTGTCCCGGGGCAGAGTGGGGGGCCGGCGGGGAAGCCCCAAGCTGGCGGTTACCCCTCTGGGCCAGCGACCAAGTGCCAGCGCCGCGACCGGTTAGGGCCCTGCCCTCAGGGCGCTTCCACGGGATGGGGCGCAAGCCAGCCAACCCGCAGGGACGGCAGCTGGAGGCCGATGTTACGGAGGCCCTTTCTGAGGACCCAGTAAAACGTGCACGAGGAGCTAGAGGGCACACGAGGGAGGCTGTTATTACATCAGGGCCTAGAGCTTTCCATAGGCTCCCTGTCGGCCTCTGGACAGGGAAGGAGCCCTGCGGCAGGAGCGCGGGTGGGAGGCTGGCGCCTGGCCGAGGGCGGCGTCGGGCAGAGCACGCAGGGCGACCCCTGCGGCTGCGGGGCGGGGGCGCGAGGGACCGCGTGCAGGCGGCCCTGGGCGCGGAGTGCGAAGGGGTTTCAGCTCCCAGCTCCCCCGCCCCCCAGCAGGGCACCCTCGGGAGGCGAGCAGCTGCCCAACCCAAGCGGCAACCTGGGGCCGCGCCGCCAGGGCTCCGCTGGTACCAGCACCGGTGGGGAGACGGATGGTACGAACTCGGAGGCGCTGGCAGAGCCGCCCCCAGACCAACGCTGCGCGGGGGCGCAGAGCCTCGGTCCGCAGCCCACCACGCCCAGCTGCAGAGGCGCTAAGGACGGAGGGGGAAGAGCCACTCTGAACCGGAATGATCTGGTTTAGAGTGGCTGGCTCGCCCTCCTCCTCCCCCAGCCCCCCCTCCTCCTGCGACTGGCTGGTTCGTGCCGCAGTCCCTGACCAAGGTAAACAGCGAGAGGGAGACAGGAAAGAACGCTCCGTTTCCATGGCAACCCAGAGGGCAGCCACAGAGCTCTGGGAAGTCAGTGTGACTTAGTGGGAAGAAAAGGCTTCGCAGAAAAACAACAGGGAGGGAGGCCCCTGCCCTGCGCTCTCGGTGGGGGTTGTTCTGGGGCTGGACACCGGCCTGGCTGGGGGAGGGGGCAGGACACGAGCCAGGCGCCGTCGGTGGACTGGCGGATAAGGAGGCCAGCTGGGGATGCGCCAGAAATGCTGCAGTAACACCTATCAACTTGTCGCTCAAGCCTCACACCCGGGGAGCAGAAGACAGTGCCAGAGCTCCCAGCCTCCCAAACCCACACCTGGCTGTCCGTTTCCTGCACACCCCGCGAGGCAGCTGGGCAGCAGGGCCACCACAGAGGTCAAATCCAGAGCCTCAGGGTCAAAGGCATGTTTTGTTTGAACCTAGAGGCCCACACTGGTCCCCAGCTGCAGGGTGAGCTGGGGGACGCTGCTGCCTCTTCTCTATGCCCCTCACAGCCTCCTTGGCTCTCCCTGTCCCTCCTTTAGACCCCTGGGAGGCTGACACCTCAGTGTGGCATCATGACTATGGGAACGTCATCTTTCTGCGGAAGGGGTGAGTGTGATGGAAAAACAACTTCTGCACAGAATTATGGATGTGCAGTCGCAGAGGGGTGCCCCTTTACCCCTCCAAAAGAAGGACAGTATTTTTCACCTTGTCACCCTCCAGCTGCTGATCGTGCCCTGTCACACGCGGGGGTCTCAGGAGCAACATGAGGGCATCGGAATCCTCTTCTGGGTTCAGGGCTCCTGTTTGTTGCACCACCAGACTGGTGGCCTGTCTCTCACCTGTGGGAGGGTGCAACTGGGAGAAGGCCCAGGGTGGAAGGAGGCTGTAGGTGGGAAGCTGCTGTCCCAGCAAAACGGGAATAACCTGGATACCTTCACCCCAGAGAAGCAGCAGCAATGCTAAGTGGGAAGCTAGTGAATCCTTGCAGTGGGGTTTCAGGGCCCAGGAAACGCCCCACATACTCATTGGCCTACCCTCTTCTCTCAGTATGGGGCCTCATATGCTGTGGCCTGCCTGGAGCTGCCTCTGGGACGGAACCAAGGGAGGACAGGAACAAGGCAGACACACCAGACCCAATTTTCCACTGCAGAATACGAGAAATGCCAAGTTCATGACCCCTGGATTCCAAAGGTCTCTGACCTTAATTCATGCCACTTTTCCTTTGGCTGGAGTCCATCCGAAGCACCCACGCAGGCCCTTGGCACTGTTGGGAAGGCTCTTCCTCCAGCATTCACGTGGCTCAGACTCTCACCTGCTTTACTTCTTTATTCAAATGTCATCTTTTCAAAGAGACAGAGCCAGAGCAAGGGCAAGGGTGAGGTGAGCCAATGTGGCCTTCTCTGATCCCTCTTTCTAAATTGTATACTTCTCCCCACCCAGTACTTCCTATCCTCTTCATAAAGAATGGAATGTCACCTCAGTATTTATCTTGTTTATTGTCCAACTTCCTCTATTAGAATGAATGTCATGAAGCAAGAATTTTCTCTGTCATGTGGATGGATGGAAGATGGATGGAGGTGTGGGGGATGGATTATGAATGATGGATGGGCAGATGGATTGGTGGAGGGGTGAAGGTGCAGAGAGATGGATGGTGGATGGATGGATGAAGAATGAGGCCACAGGTTCAATAGGTTTTATCTTTTACCTGTTCTCAAAATAAGTGAAAGGTGTCTTGCCGCCCAAGAAGAGGCCGTCAGACCACTCTAACACTGTCCTGATTAGGCACATGTGAGATGCACATACCATTAAACAGAAGAAGAAGAAGAAACTAACTTAAATAAAAAGAGGGAAGATGGATGTGGCTGTTTCTACCAAGCTGGGTAGCTTCAGCAGGCTTTACCTAAGACTCCCTCTATGAGACGGCACTGATGGCGGGATTGGAGTGACTGAAGTCACCCTGAGGCCCAGAGCCTGCCCACTGGGTAGAGCAGGGTTGGAGGGCCACAGCCAAGGTGTGCTCCTGTCCCTACCCCATGCTGAGGACTTCAGGTATTGCTCCAGGTGGATGACCACGAGGCAGCGCTCTGTGGGCATTGAACCCAAATAGGTCTCATTGGGAGGCCTCTGCCACCAAGATGCTCAGCTACTGCTTGGGGAGGAGGTGTGAGGATGGTGGATGGGAGGGGCTCTTCTCTCAGGGAGCCTTGATGCTTGCAACAGGTGTCCCTCTGCTTTGGGAGGGGACCCCTGTGCCTCTCATCTGCGTCAAGGCCCTGCCGCTGATCAGCAACACCAGGCTCTAGCAATCATTAGTCCGTCCATCAAAACTCCCACTAGCAGCAGTGAGTCACCTTCAATTTCCTGCCTGCCTGCCTCTTTCCTGATTGACCTGATACAGTAGGGACTGCTGTTATTGCTTTTTGGCCAAAAAAACAAAACAAAACAAAAGCCCCTGCCATTAAGATTTATAGAGCCAAAATGCTGGTCTGGTGTCATCTTCACAGTAATTTACACAGTGAGTTTACAAAGATGAAAAGTTAACATTTCAGAGGTAATTTCATAACAGGGATTATCAGATTAATCACTGCATCAATTTAATAGCGGTGCCCGAAATAATTAATTAGCTTTCTTGGAGTCAGCAGTGCAAAAAGGGGCTCTGAAAGGTATAAAAATGGCTGTGTCAGACGGTCTGTTTTGGGCAATAGATCTTGAGAGAATTCTCGTTGGAATGGTCCTGTGCGTGGAATGTCTGTTGTGAGTTCTGCGGCACAGACACAATAATAAGGGGGAGGGGGGTGGCAGCAGGGGAGGGACGGCAGTGGAAGGTTCTGGGAGCCCTGGCCTCCCTGGGAGGCTCTCTGGATGTGACTGGTGGAGGCTTGTCTGCCCCTGCTGCACAGAGGCTGACCTGCCACGTGTTGAATTGTCCTGCAACACCTGGAAAATGTGTCTGGCCACACTGCGTGGTGACAGGCTGCTGGAAGGAGAGCCAGGTGTGAGCTGCAGTCCACTTGTGAAATTACCCATGAGAGCTCTGGGATGGAAGATCAGCGGGGCCAGGGCTATAAACAGCCTGAAGGTTTCCATAGCAACACAGCACTCAATCAGCCACCACATGTCAGGGCAAGGCTGTGTCCTCGGTGGGAGTTATGGGTTGTCTTGTGTTCCAAGCAAACAAAAAAAAAGCAAAAAAAAAAAAAAAAAAAAAAGCTATGTTGCAGGCCTCACTCCTGGTTCCTCAGAATGTGACCTTATTCAGAGATTGGGCCTTCACAGAGGTAATCAAATTAAAAAGACATCATTAGGCTGGTTTCTAATCCAACATGATTGGTAGCCTATTAAAAGGGGAAAATTTGATCCTTCCTCACCCCTCCACACACGCACAACCGCATGGGAACATGAAGGCAGAGATCAGGGTGATGCCTTCTAGCTACCAGAGAGCGGCCTGGAGCAGATTGTCCCTCAGCCTTCAGAAGGAACCAGCACTGCCTATCATACACCTTGATCTCCAACTTCTAGCCTCCAGAACCACGTGACAATAAGTTTCTGTTGTTGAAGCCACCTACTTTCTGGTACTTCCTTATGGCTGGACTAGGAAACTAATTCAATGGGGCACTGGGGAGACTTGGGTGTTATTGTTTTTAAAGAGTATTTTTTAGAGCAGCTTTAGGTTCCCAGCAAAATTGAGAGGGAGGCGCAGAGATTTCCCATATACCCTTCGCCCAGCTTCCCCTCCCCCAGGCACAGCCTTCCCGGCTGTCAACAGGAGGCACCAGGTGGTCCCTTTGCTGCAATCGATGAACCTACGCTGACTCACCATTCTCAACAAGAGCCCCTGTTCACATTAGGGTCCGCCCTTTGTGGTGCACATTCTACAGGTCTAGATAGTATGATGACGTGTGACCACCATTAGAGTATTGTGGAATAATTTCACTGCCTCAAAAATCCTCTCTGTTCATCTCCCCTTCCTCTACCCCGGGCATCCACTGGTTTTTTCACCATCTCCACAGTTTTGCTTTTTCCAGAAAGTCATATAGTTGGGATCATACAGTATGTCACCTTTCCAGGTTGGCTTCTTTCACGTAATACTAATACTCATTTAAAGTTCCTCCATATTTTTTTCATAGCTTCATAGCTTATTTCTTTTTTAAAGATTTTATTCACCACTTCTAGAGAGAAGGGCAGGAAGGGAGGATGAAAGGGAGAGAAACATCAATATACAGTTGCCTTTCACCTGCCTCCAGCTAAGGACCTGGCTGGAGACCTGGCTTACAACCTGGTTATGTTGCCCTGGCTGGGAATCGAACCCTTTGGGTTCACAGGTCCCCGCCTGTCTACTGAGCCACCAGCGAGGGCCTTCATTTCTTTTTAGCACCTAATAACTTACCATGGTTACACCACAGTGTACCCATGTCTATATTATTTTCTTTTAAAAAATTATTTTAAAAAACCTACCAGCTCAGGACAGAATGAAAAGATATGACAAATCTGGCTGGTAGGTAAGTGTATTTTCAGTACTTTCTCACAAAGAATGAAGAGACTCAGCTTCTTTCTTTCTCCTGGGGTTGCTGACAGGGAGGCTGTGAGCTGCAGTTGTGGGGCCTGTGGCCTCCACCGGTGGGCGGCTGTCAGAAGAGAACAAGCCAGCAGGCAGAGCGGGTGCCAATGCCATGTGTGCACCTGTACCCAGCCAGCCAGGCATTTTGATTATATAAGTTTCAAACAATACATGGCTTTGGGTCCCAGCAATTATAGTTTGAATGTGATCTTTGGGGCAGTGCCTTCCTCCTCTATAAATTAAGAAAATTCAGTATGGCTCAATTGGTGGGAGTGTCATCCAAAGGTCACCGAAAGGTTACACAGTTTAATCCTCGTTGATTGTGGGTTTGATCTCTGGTCTAGGCATGCATGAGAGGCAGCTGATCAATGTTTCTCTCCCTTTCTTGTTCTCTCTCTTACTCTTGCTCTAAAAGCACTAAACAAATGCCCTCATGTGAGGATTTAAAAAAAAAAGAAAAAGAAAAAGAAAAAAGGAAAATCCAGCCTTGAAAGGTTGTGAGGATCAAGCATAAGAAGACTGAAGTGACCTGAAAAGTACCAGAACATCAGTAGGTATCTGTTGAGCTTCTCTCAACGGCCTAGGCGAAGCTCTGGTCCTGGCCATGGAGCCATACCAACCACCATCCCCATTCTCACCCTTGCTGACTTTAGGAGGGTCTCCCTGTTGGGGGTCGGCTGTCCCCAACCTTTGTAATCTGAAGTGCTGAGATAATGATGGCCAGTTCCTTTAGAAAGGGTGTGGTTATGGTTTTAGATGTATACTTTCATGAAGGGAGCTCACTGGGCTAGATTTTCTCAGATTGCTCCATGTTCAGCTATTACCCAATGTTTAAGAAGGAACTGGGGGGCCCTGGCTGGTGGATGCGTGCATAGGCACCAGCCTGCGAACCCCAAGTTCTCTGCTTCAATTCCTAGCCAGGGCACATAACCTGGTTGCAAGCCAGGTCTCCAGCCAGGTCCGTAGCTGGTGGCAGGTGAAAGGCAACCATACATTGATGTTTCTCTCCCTTTCTGCTTCTCTCCGTTCCCCTCTCTGTGGAAATAATAAATAAAATATTTTTAAAAAGATTAAGTTAAAAAAAAAGGAATTGGTTTTTCTTCTTTTTAAACATATTTATTTATGTTTAAAGAGAGGGAAGGGAAGGAGAAAGACAGGGAGAAAAATACTGATGTGCAATTGGTTGCCTCTCGAATACCCCCAACTGGAGACCTGGCCTGCAACCCAGGCATGTGGCCTGACTGGGAATTGAACCAGTGACCTTTACAGGCTGGTGCTTAATCCACTGAGCCACGCTAGCCAGGGTGGGAATTGGTTTTCTATTAAAATACTGCTTGGCCTATGTATACTTTAGACTATAAGAAAAAATGGTCCCTAAATGGTTCCTTAAATTACTACACCACTATGCAACTGGAATTTTTTTTTTCCCAACAGTCAGGGAAATGGGACAAAATCCCTTATGTCCAGGCGTTTATGTCTTTACACACTAAGGATTCAGCAAGGAAAGGGAACTATTTAATGATGCAGAGAAAGGAAGCTGCTTCAAAACCCCTTCCTGATAGTAAAACACAGGAAGAAAAGGTAAAGGGGGAAATGAGTCTCTTTAATGCCCTGAACACATGGGATGCAGGATTAGCAGCAGGAAGACTTCCCCCATCACCATTCCTGCTGCTTCATACCCCTGAAATAGGGCTAGAGAGGCAATAGCCCATCCCTGTACAATGAAGGAATGGCCTCTGCCCTTCAAAGACTTGGCAGGGGGCCCAGTGTGGCCAGGGAGCATGCCTGCCTGGAGCAGGACAATTCCCTTTGAGGCAATAGTCTATAGGCAGAATAAACCAAGGATACTATCAGGCCCAGACTTTGTTTTCCACTTCAGATGTACTGAATTGGAAGAATTCCAACCCCTTTCTGAGGAAGGATCCTCAGAAAATGGCAGATCTCATCACCTCCATTTTTGTCACTCACTGTGCTAACCGCCAGATGTACAGGCTCTCCTTAACGTCCTCCTAATGGCAGATGAAAGGTGGCTGGTTATCAGGCTCATGGAGAGGCTCATCACCTCCACCAAGAGAATCCCCATGAAACCCCCAACCCAGCAGGCATATCTCTTGACAGAGCTCTCAACTGGGCCCTGAAGAGTGGGGATCTATCCTCTTTAGAACATTATAAAAGGTGCATAATCAAAGGGCTTAAGGAAGGGCTGCCTAAACAGAAGATGCCGATGGCCTCTGGGTGCATGAGCAGTACAGGGGGTGAAGCTTCTGCAGCTGTGGAAGGAGCTTCTACAGGCTTCCATGGGCTGAGGAGAAGGAGGCTGAGGAGGGGCAAGCAGGTGAGAGGGGGAGCAACCAGCTGAAGTGGATCCTTCGGTGAGAGGTTTACTTCAAACTGACTCTGCTTCCACCTCCCTCTTGGGGAAGAACAGGGGAAGCCCCTTCCTCACAGTGCTTGGAGAGCAGAGCGCCAGCATCAGCTCCAGCTTCCACCCCGCCCCCGTGGTGTCTAGTGGCTCCACTGTGCCTCTTTGGGAGGACACGGCAGATGGGCAGGGGCCAGTTCCCGCTGCCAGAGAAGGGCTGGGAATTTAGGGGAGGCCTCCAGGTCTAGGAACTTAGGCTCCTGGACTGTCACCCACTGGGCAGTTTGCCTGGCTCTCTGTCTTTCCTTCACAGACGCAGGCTTAGTCCCCCCGGCCCCAATAACAACATGGTGCCTCCAAGAGGAGGACCCATAAATCCTAGACTTGGGCTTGGAGGAAGAATTTGACCACTTTTCTTGTCTTTTCAACCAAAAAGACAAGATCGTCTTCTGATTGTTTCCTGCTTTTAGACATTTCCATCTCTTCTCTAGGAGCTCTCAAATTCCATGTAGGGGTTTTTGACCTGAAACAGGAAACTGAGGAGGGCTGGTTTGGGGTCGAGGTGGGGGGCGGTGGGATGGAGGAAGCATATATCTTAGATGTAAGCTGGTTCGGGCGCACAACTTTTATTAATTTGGGAAATAAATTTGTTGTCAAGTTTGATCCTGAATGGGTGTAATCGTTCACTCTCCCCCCGCCGGGGTGGGGGATCAAGTCCAGATGGTGTCTTCCAGCTCCCCTGCACTCTGGCAAGGTCACTGGAAGGGCCAGCTGGCGGCTTTCTTGTTATTGTAGAGTTATTTTATTTTATTCTTTACCATTCTACTGATTAAAGTCCTTAAATCTCAAGAGGCCAGATGGAAGCCAAATAATATAGTCCTTTTGGTTTCCTTTTAATGAGATCAGGATTGAGCGAGGATTCAGAACAGAGCTGGGGGAGCCCAGCTGGCTACCCTGGGCATGGGAGGGTGGGCTCAGTGACTCTTGATTTACTTCCATCCTCTTCACTGCAGGGAGTGTCAGTCCTATTTTCCAGAAGACTCTCCTAATGGTTTCCTTAGGACTTTGTGCTTCACAGGCTTCAATTAAAATTTGACCCAGCTTCGGGGGTGGGGAGGCTAAAAGGTCTGTTAGGATGTGTGACCCTGAAAGCCCCCAAGTCCTCCTGCTCACTGGGGGGAGGGGGTGGCTCGTTGGCATACGAGTGCCCGGCGCGGAGGGGGCACTGAAGGTGTGCAGCGACTTCCCCTCCAGGCCCGGCTGCCTGGGGACCAACGAAGAGGTGCAGCTTCAGGACCTGTTCTGGAGCAACCGGCAGCGGCGGCGGTGCCACGGGGTCGCTGTTCCGCTGGGCTGGGAGCGCCTGCCCCAGTCTGCAGGGGTCTCGACCTAGCGGACACAGGAGGGCCGCCCGCCGCGCCGGGGCAGCTGCACCCACGTCTGCTCTGGGTCTGCCAGGAGTGGCTTCGCCCTCATACCCGTCTAGTGGAGGGGGTGAGGGAGAGCAGGCCGGGCCAGGCAGGTCGCCTGGGCCAGGTGTGCGAGCTCAGGGAGCAGCTGCGGGCACGTTGGCTTTTTGCAGAGGGGCGGCCACGGCGCCGCGACTTCCCACAGGGCCTCTTAGAGTCTCACTCTAGGTTGTCACCATTTTATTTAGAAGTTTAGCACCAGCTGTGTACAGAACCCCATATTAGACTCTGGGGAGCAAAAAGGGAACGGGAAACGTGTGGGCCCTGGAGGATATTCTAAAATGGTCGGGAAACACAAACCGATGCACAAAATGACCTGAGAACAAAACCAGCCCGACCGTACATATTTATGATGCATAAACCAAGGGGCGGAGGAGGCTAATCAGAGTTGACAGGAAAAGTTCAAGAACCCTAGCACGCAGGGGACAACTGTAACCCAGGGAGCTGTTTGCCCCTGAGCAGGCTGCGCCTCCCCGTGAGTAGGAAGGAAGCCCGCGCCGCCCCCGCGCCCCCGCAGGCGGGTGTCGGTGCTCAGCCACTCACCCGGGGAACCAGCGTCCCCCAGACCTGAGCGTGCAGAAGAATCATCTAAGGATCTTGTTAGAAAGTACAGATTATGGGGCCCCATCCCTAGGGGTTCCGCTTTCATAAATTGGGGCGAGCCCAAATTGTCATTTTAAAGGAGGGTCACTGATGGCTCTGTTGTAAGAGCAGCTGTGACCACATTTTGGGGCTCACTCTTCTAGGAGCTCAACCACGACCCTTCCCTATCAACCTCAGGAAGGGAACATAAAGGAGGGAATTTTCCTGTTCGGGACTCGTCCACAGGGCAGCAGCACCCCCACCCCCCCACCCCAGCCCCCAATCCCTGAACGGGGTCTGTAGTCAGCGACGCAACACAGGGCAAGCGATCGATGAGGCAGCGATGCAGCGAGCAGGTGACAGGCGCAGGCTCACCGTGTACTTTTGTCATTAGAGACAACGTGCGTCACTGCCCCAGCCTGGCACGGCTGCGTGGGACGGCGAAGGCCCCTGGCTATTGTTCCTTGAGCAGCTCTGCTGTGGAACAGCCTCTCACCTCCGCGCTGCGATGTACTGATCTCATTTCGCAGAAGGAGAAAATAGATTCGGGGAAGGAAAGTAATTAACTGAAGGCGAAAGCAGCGAGGCCCTGAGTGTACTGAGTGTTCAATAAATTCGCTGATGGATGAGGCAGGACAGAAATGACGCAGAAGTGTTGCAGCCAGATGCCTTGTTCCGGGGCCCTGAGCAACGCGCACAGCGGACCGAGGCCAGGGCAAGACTGGACGCCCCCCCCCCCCCCCCGCCCCCCAGGGCTGGCTACGCCAGGGAGTGGCCTCCAGCTTCCTGGACACTTGTCGGTGCCCCCACGCCCTGCCCCAGCTAGGGCAGAGCAGCTTCTGGCAGGAGAGGGGCAAACGTAAGTGACCACTAACAGGGTATGAAAACCTGCCTCATTCATGGGAGCCATTGGCACAGCAATGGAAAGGCTAACATCTGGCACATGGTGCTGAGGAGCCTCCTGGATGCAGAGGGTCACTTGGAACAGCCAGTGGAGCTGGTGATTGACTAGCCACAGGGACCAGAAGGAGACAAAGGCCATCATTTCCTTTCTTTCCTCTCCGTGAGTCTTCAGAGGCCCAGGCAGATGCAGCTCAGCATTAGCCTTTGTGGGGGACAGAATTTAAGAAGTTCCTCCCAGGGTCCGAGCCAGGACTCCTGCAGCTCCTGGAAAGTCTTCTAAACGGTCCCTCTCTTTGCAGGCTTCCTCTCACCCACAGCCACTACCCTCTGCCCAGGGCCGCCCCTCAAGCTCGGCTGGTGCTTCTCTAAGACCCAGGCTGCTCAGTGAGAGGCGCCCACTAAGATTCTATGTGGGGGAGGAAGAGGGAGGAGCGGTTGACCTTGAAAAGGGTCTTCTAGAAACCCATGTCACGATCTGCATCTGGGCTGTGGCCCTGTGAGTGACTCCCAGCTGTTGAACCTCTGGCAGGGGATAAAACGTTGGGTTTCGTTTGCCCACAACTGCCCATGTCACCAGAACGTAGTGGTCAGCAGCACAGTCATCACGGAGAGGCAGGGACAGAAACTGTCACGGCCGAGAGCACTTCAGCATGTTAGGCAAAGGGCCCTGGCGCTACTGCCTGGACTTCCGCTCCCGCTGGGCCCGGGCTTTGTCCTCTAGCAAAGGACCACCAGGTGAGGGAGGGCACAGCCTGGCTGCTTCTGCTTCCCTCACAGCTCAAAGCTCTTTAGAACCAGAAGTCTTCAGTGAGGGAGAGGGAGCAGGAGCGGGCACTGGGAGGGGTGATGAACTGAGGGGGTCGGGGAGGGTGGGGCCTGCTAAGCCAGGGCCTGCCGGGGGCTGAGATGCCAGAGGCCTCCGATTCAAGCCGGGAGCAGGTGGCCCTTAGACTCCAGGCCCCTGCCACCCCCCACCCCCGCCCCCAGCTTGCGGTGCCCCTGAAGGAAACCTGGCACCTCTCCTAACGCCAGCTGTGCAGCCTGGCACCAAGTCCTGCACCCAGGAGAGCCCATGGCGCACTCGGCTGCCCAAGAGACTGGATCCTTGACTCACTCCCTGCGTGCTAATCACACCCCTCTCTTTCGCCTCACACCTCACGCAACCTTCCTACCCCGGGAGAAACGTGTTCCCATCTGACACTGCGCCTGTCCTCCCCGCTGCTCCTGCTCTGCTCTACATCTTACAGCCCCAGCTCCATCCTGCTCCAGCCTCCACCAGCACTGTCCCTCGGGCCGTTCCCCTCCCATCTGGTGCTGTCATGGCGAGCCTGGCACCTGGTAGGCAGGCTTGTGTCCTCCTGCTCACTTCCACACCAAGGGGAGGGCACAGATGCCCAGCCTGGAGGGGTCTGTCAGGGCACAGTGGCCAAGGGCTCCCTTTTCAGACCATCCTTTGGCCTTTTCAGGCCCAGTGGCATCTCCCCTACAGGGAGCCAACAACAGATGGCTCCTGGTCTTCTCTCTGCTTTGACCAGAGGCTGGAAGAAGGGACCAGCCCAAGGGGACCCCTGTCCTGGCACCACACAATCAGATTGATGGGGACAAGTGACCACTTCCTACAGCGCAGCCAGGGCTCTGGTGGGCACAGCCTGGACTTCTAGAGTGGGCTAGTGACACTAGCAGCGAGCGGGACACTGGGCACTGTCAGGCCACTCGGAGCTTCTGTAACAGGAGATGATCCAGCTGTTCAATCCCCAAGACCATGTCTAAGTTTTCTCAGCCCTGGCAACAAAAAAAGAGAAAAATCTCACCTAACAGCTGAGCAGCCTGCAGAGCAAACACTACTCGCTCACTGCGTTTCACACTATAAATAATTCCTTTGTTCCATTAGGCAGAGCGCAGAAGTGACTCCACAGGCCTGACACCTGGACAGTCACATAGGACCCTTCACTTAGAAGGGCCCTGGGCTTGGTTTAGCACTTTGCTGTAGCTGCCTCTACCTTCTTGAACAAGGGGCCCTGCATTTCCATTTTGTGCTGGGCCCTGCAAATTATGTAGCTGGTGTTGGCTTAGAATGTTGGTCAAGGAGAAGCAGCGTGGATGTGTCTGCACTGGTTTGTTCTGCAGGATTTTGGCATCTGGAATACGGAAGTTGAACATTTCCTCACTTTCAGTGCCAGGGAAGGGAGGGAGGGTGAGCCAATAAAGAACGTGCTTGGTGAACTCTGGCTGGTGTGCAGTTGGTTGGGGTATCATCCCATAAACTGAAAGGTCACAGGTTCGATTCCCAGCCAGGGCACACAGCGAGGTTTTGGGTTCTATACTGGTCGGGTCAGGGTGCATATGAGAGGCAACCTATGGATGTTTCCCTCCTTCTCTCTCCCTCCTTTCCCCTCTGTAAAGTCAATAGTCGTGTCCTCAGATGAGGATAAAAAATAAAATAAATTAAGTGCTTGATGAGCGTTACACTTTTTAAGGGGATGTCGAGTCCTATATGCACAGCAGTTACTATCCTTAGACTCGGTCGCAGCCACAGCTCTGGGGTGTTCAGAGACCATCTCTGGCAGCGACAGACTGCTGTCTAACATCCATCCTCTCCTTCTCCAGAGTGCTAGGATTATTAGCAGGCCATGGCCATTGTAAATAAAAACTACTTTTCCCAGAACCCTTTGCAGCTAGCTGTGTCCGTATTATTAGATGCCTGCCAACAGAATGTACCTGCAAGTGTCTGCCACCATCCAGGAGCCTTAAGAAACAGCAAGTGTGTGTCCTTTCTTCTGAGTCATATGGCAGAAACATTTAAATCTTTAGACTAAGATCTGAAGGTGTCGGGAAAACATTGGCTATTGGTTATTTCACCAATAGCAAATGTTGCTATTCCAGACTGTGGTCCATCATCCTCCTTAAGCTCTGTTTCAAATTCATTCTGCTCTCAAAAAAGCTCTGGAGTCTCTACAGATAAAGTTTGCACTCCTTGGCCCAGGGCTGAAGGTCCCTGTGTTCCAACTCTGTACATCTCAGTTTGGATTCTTCGCAGTTTTCCAAAGCGCCACACTCTTGTCTTCACAGCTTGAGGTTTGCTGCTTCCTCCTACTGAAATTCAATTGCCACTTGTCCCAAGAAGTCTCTCCTCAGCTTCTCACTCAGCTTCTCTTCCTCTGGCCTGTACAATTCTATTTGCGCTGCTTTCTTTTCTGGACCTTTCCAGTGGTAAAAGCAATACAACGTTGCGAAAAGAATTGAAAATGAAAAAAGCAATCATCCGTATTCCCATTTCAACAAGTGAATTCACATACGAGTGGGGTAAAGGGGATGGTGAGTGAAAAAAGATATTTTTTCCTAGTCCTTGGTGATTTGCATGCATACTTTTATACAATTGTAATTGCGGTAGACAGACAACTTTGTTTTCACTTCCACCCAACAATTTCCCCATCTTCTTACAGTCTTTTCAAAGTTATAGGAGTTTTAAAAAGGTAAAAATAAATCTGTGGTGTCTCACTCAAGTATGTCTCTTGCAGGGTTGGATGGGCTTTGTTTCTAGCTATTTATTATACACTAAGAGCTTTTTCAGGGAAAAATGAATATCGTAAGCCTTCTCTCTATTCCTAGCACCTACCCAGATACTTCAGCAAATATTTATTGGAGGAATAGATAAGTAAATGACAAAATGCACACAATGAACATCTTTAGGCATAACCTTTTTCCTGTTGGTTATTTTCCTAGGATGTATTTTCCTGCGTGCAATCAGCCCAAGAGTGAGGGGGGCTGTGTGGGCCGTTGCACATTGTGGCAGATTGTATATTTAAAAAATGGCCACATCAGTATATGTCCCACCTCACAAGCTGTGATGTGATACATCCCTCGATTAAGAGGTGGCGTCTGGGTCCCCTCCCTTTGAAATTGGCCGTTCTTTGTAGCTGCTTTGACCAGCAGAAAGCAGTGGAAGAAACACAGAACTTTCAAGCCTAGGTTAGACAGATAATAGACTTCTGTCCCACCTTCTCCTTTTTCAAGATACTTGCCCTTGGAAATCAGCCACCCCATTATGAGGAAGCCCAGGTCACATATGGACATTCCATGCACATCCCCAGAGAGGTCCCCAGTCAACAGCCAGCACCAGCCACTAGACATGTGAATGAATAAGCCTTAAGCTGACCTACCCTTCCAGTCCCAGAAATGGAGCAGAAGAGCCCTTCCCATTGTGTCCTACCTGAATTCCTGACCCATTGGGAGAGGCACTAATTGATTATCATTGTTCCAGGGCAATTTGTTATGCTGCAGGCATGACTAAAACATACTTGTAGCCCGGCTGGTGGCACAGTGGATAAGGCTCCAGCCTGTGAACCCAAAGGTCGCAGGTTTGATTCCCCAGCCAGGGCACATAACCAGGTTGCAGGCCAGGTCTCCAGTCAGGTCTGTGGCTGGAGGCAGGTGAAAGGCAACCATACATTGATGTCTCTCTCCCTCTTTGCCTTTCTCCCTTCCCCTCTTTCTAAAAATAATGAAATATAATTAAAAAAAAAAACATACTTGTCATGCCATGTTGTTTGTGTCCCTAAAAGGTTGTACCAACTGGCAGTGCCACCAGCAGTGGAGGGGGTGGGTGGTGGCAGATTCACCACAACCTCCTGAGCCCGGGAGCCTGGTTTCTTTGTGGGCCACTCACCCCATACTCTTTAAAACTCGGAGTGGGCCCCCTGGTCTATCCTTCTGTGAGTTTAGATCCAATTGCCAACTGCCAACTCCTTGCTTCTCTTCTCTGCCACACTTACCAGCTAGAGTGCTCCGTAGTCTTCATCATGAAAAGCACACTCACTGAAAATCCCAGTCATTTATTAAAATTGTTCAGTTACAGTTGCTCCATTTTCCCCTCACTGCTCTCCCCTGTCCTGCTCATCCCCCCTCCCAGTCATTCCCTGCCCTGTTGTTTATGTCCATGGATCATTTATACTAGTTCCTTGACTAGCCCCTTCTCCTTTCCACCCTTCTCCCTTTCCCCTTCCTTCCAGGCCTTTTCAAGTGAATTCTGTCTACTTAACCCTATTATTAATTCAAGAAATATTTACAGAGCACCTGAAACACACCTGCCCTCAAGGGCCTGGAGGAAGCTGCAGCCTGATAGCAATCTGCCTTGCTTCCAGGTGGTCTATCCATTTGTCCGAGGGAGCTGCAGTTCTCCTTGGGTGTTTGTTTTAGCCCCACCTCTGCATCTGCCACCATAGGGCCAGGAGGGCAAGTCAGTTACAGCCACAGATCCCTCCCTAACAGACACGACCTAGGGGGAGTATGTGGGGAAAGGGGTATGCATGGGGAGACAGAGTTGTAGGTGGGAAACAGCATCAACTTACTGATACAGTAGCTTAAAGTAAATATAACTGCTCTGACTACCTAGAAACTATCTAGTGTCTTATTTAAGAGACACTATCCTAGGATGTGGTCTTTGCCTCCAACTTCTGTCCAAGGCACTTGGTTTAAGTGGAGTCTAACCACCCACTTGAAGGTATTTAATTCCAGGAATTTTCAAGTTGGCGTAAGATGTTCAGGAACTCAAGCAGAACATTCAACTGGAACTGAAGCATTGTATACTGACTCTAGAGCATGGTGAACAAACTTGAGGTGGAAGCCATACTTGGGTGATACTTTCTCAAACCACCAGGTCTAGGGGCTGGTGGCTTTAGTCCAGACTTCCTTCTGCCAAGTCTCAGTTTCATGAGTTAGCTGGGCTCCTCCTCTACCCTTCAGGCTGCCCAGTGGATACCCTTCCCCATTAGGAACACAAGGGGCCTTTCTCTGCAGTTGGACCTCAGGAAGCTCATGCCGGTGTCCTGGGCCAAAACTATCACAGAGCTGCCTGATTCTAGTTTACATACCACGTGTTGAGGAAGAACCATGCCTGGCCACTGCTCCTGAAAAAACAAGTTTTGCCCCCAACAGAGTAGATCACCACCTTCTGACTTTCCTCCTATGGGTCGCAGTTCATGAAAGCAGAGTCTGATTCAGGGTTGTTATTTTTTCCCTTTGGTTTAGAAATGGGAAAGGAAGGAGAATGTGTTCTCTTGGTCGACCAGAAAGCCCGGCCTCCAGGAGACAAGGACAGTACTGTTTATGGCTGGGCCATGGCCAGGTCTGGGGTGGGGGGAAGGGCTGGGGGGCAGGCAGCAGACGCAACTGGGGCAGGATGGTTGGGGTGAGCATGCATGTGTCCAGGCCATGAGACAGTAGCTTCACAAGGCCACAGGGTCCAGTTCCTAGTTGTACACAAATACATTATTTTGAAAGACTTTTAAGAGCCATTTCTTCACTACCTAAAAGTACTGTCATCCAGTAGTTTCCCTTTTAGCTTCTCAATGATCTGTGGTGTGAAGAGTATCTTTACCTTAATCAGAAATCGCAGTGTAAGAAGTTAATTTTCCTGCCCCAACCAGTGACAAAGCTCAGTCCTCCCAATTACAGCCCAGTTAGGCCACTGGCTCTTCTGGTCGGATAGACTTCGGAACACTCATTTATTTTGGGGGCATGACAAAATGTACTTATAGCTTTAAATCCACCCATAGCAATGCCTGGGGTTGTGTGTGACTTTGCTATGAAATATCTTTGGGATTAGTGCTGTCCTAGGTGCACACATCCTGGAGGCAAACATAGCTGTCCTCTATGCCCATCCTGCTGCATTGGACTCTTCTTCCTGATCCCAACTGAGGTACCAGCCCCACTGAATCCATAACCTATCCCCCAGGTGAGTGCAGTTCATTCACTGTGGAAATGAAATTACTGGTGGCCATCCCTACTGGTGGCCACCTAGGGATCAAGTTAGAGATTCAGCTCAGGGCTAATGCCTAATAGAGTCCTGAGATCCAGCAGCCACTGGCACACTCAGTGTGACAGGGACCCCTCTCATTCTGAGTGTGCAGGCAAGTCCCCACACAGAACCTTTCCAGAAGCCTTCTTACCCAGTGGCTCAGCCCTCTGCGGCCTATGGCCACACAGTCCAGGGACAGCTGGGGTGGAGCTACTGGAGGGATAAGTGAACCAAAAGCTTCTCTCGTCCCTCAAAGTGGACCTATAGACCTGGGCCAATGTGCTGCTAAGTGCTCTGTATGGAAGGTCCCCAAGGGCACTGGAATTAGTTGTGTCATTTCCCTGACCCCTTCCCTTCTCATTTTTAGGAAGTCCCAGCTGCGACTGTCTAGGCCTGGGGAAGCTTCTCCCTCAGCCTGGCCACAGATGGAAAGCCAGTGTGCTCGTTGCTCCAAAGGTGTCTTTGCGTCCTTCAAAGAGAACGCAAGCCTTTCTCACAAAATAGCTTTAAGTCTTCCTCACGTTTCCTGCAATACCAGTACAGCTCCAAATGGTTAAAAATTCAATTATTTTATGAGGTGGCAAGATGTAGGACTTACTGTTACAGAGACTAGAAGTCACTTCTGAATCCATTCATAAGACTGCTGAGTGCCAAAAACGGGGCACAGATCACCCAGGGGAGAAATGATTGCCAGCTGGAGCCACCAGGACCAGCTCCAAAAAGTAGCAGGTTTAATGGGAATGAGGCCTCAAGGCAGGGGTAGACTGGGCACCCCCAGAGAGTGATCAGGGCAGCCGGGAGGTAGTATTTGGGAGCCCAGCAAGGAGCAGCCCACACCAGCTGCAGCCAAGGATCTGTGCACACAAGGCTAGCTTGGCGGTGAGGGGGTGGGGAAGGGTTTGGGGAACAGAGGCGGGGAGGGGGGCAGATTGTGGAGGGCTTTAAATGTCAGGCTAAGGAATTTATCAGGGGAACGAAATGATCAAACATGTGTTTTAGGAAGATGAATTTGAAGAGAATGTGCAGGATGAATTGGGAAATCTGGAAGCATGGCAACAATGAGGAAGCTGTGAGATTAATTAGGCTGTTGTAGTAGTCCTGTGTGAGTTGATAAGGGTGTAAATGAGCTTCGTGGCAGCAGAAATGGAAAGGGACAGCTGCAAGAAACATTGTTAAGAAAGAATGGATGAGGGTTGCTGCCTGATTGGACTGGGGACCCAGGGAGCTCAAGGAATCAAAGATGACACCCGAGTTTTGAGCACGGGCTAATACAATGAACAGAAACAGGGATGTTAGGAGAGGAAGCTGGTTTCACCAGATGTGAGTTCAGTTCCAGACACAGAGTCTGAGGGTATCTAAGTGGAAATGGCTGACAGGTCACAGGAAATGGTAACAGTCGAGCTGAGGAGAGACGCTCTGGTTGGTGATGAACTGGAATCAAGTGCAGAGGTGATAAATGAAGTTGTGGAAAGAATGCGATCTCTAAGGAAAAGCAGAATTCAGTGAAACAAAGGACCAAAGCCTGACCTTTGAGGAATGCCTGAATTTCAAGGATTTACATTACAAAGCTGGGTTTAGAAGTACCATCTACTTGCTGCACGTCTTTACCATTCAAGTATCAGTTTCAAGCACCTATCAGTTTGAGAAAGCCAAGCAACAAAGCATTTTTATGTCTTAGTAGGAACTAAATTATGAATACCTAACTATGCTTCTGAAATAAATTTGGCTGAATTCAAGGCTGGTATTCAGAGAAAAAAGAATAAATGATACAGTGAACATAATCTAGAAGATTAGTGGATTTGAGCCCACAAGGATGAGTCAGGCAATAAAAACTTGTGAAAAATACCCTATAAATAATACTTAATTAGAGAAAAGTAGATATTTACTCATTTTAATACAGGGCCAAAGAATTTACCATATTTGCTGTGCACTGTCTTCCTGCAATGTGAATTTTTAATAAAGGCCACATTCAAGTATAAGCTGGCTCAAACATCTGTGGAAGATAAATTAATATAGGAAAGCTACCCAGAGCACAGTAAGCTCCACTAGACTTAGCATGCGAACAAAGTATCTTTTCTCTTTTATATCTAGTCTTTTTACATGTATATTTACGGTATACTGTATTTTTGACAGTCACTTAAAAAAATAAAAAATTCTAGCTTTAAGTTTTTGGACTAAAAGCTGCTTTAAGTCCTGTACATTGTTTGTTTGTTTTATGTACTGCTAACATTTTTCTCCCTATTAATAAAGCATATGCACCTGAATAGTCTAACAGCAAAGTAACTGTTCTTCCAGGAAGAACTTTAATAACGGTTGAAATAGTAGACTGAGATCTTATAACATGTTCTTATATTTAACGTTTAATTGATGTTTTCTTCTAAAACACCATAGCAAACATAGTAACATATACCAAAAGCTGTTCAAAAGATAGAAACATCCTTTTCTGTAGACATATATGACTTTTAAAAAACAACGAACTTTTTGAAAAAAACGCATTTACAAAATTATACAAAATGGGCAGCACATATAATACTGAGATGTAATTACTCTGAACATACTGGTTTTAGGTATTTCCAGGAGATGGAAGCAGTCTAATATGTCAATTCAGAAAATATATGCACATGCTGGATGGCCTCAGAGATGCTACATATATACTTAAGAAAATAAAGATGCAGGTTGCCAGCCAGGTCTCCAGCCAAGTTCGTAGCTGGAGGCAGGTGAAAGGCAACCAACCATACATTGATGTCTCTCTCCCTCTCTACCTGTTTCCCTTTCCCTCTCTCTGGAAATAATAAATAAAATCTTAAAAAAAAAAGAAAAGGAAAGAAAAGAAAGAAAGAAAATAAAGATGGAGAGTCAAGCAAAACTTATAAACATGGTAACTTATTATTCTCCAGACATTTAGAATATACCTAGAAAATCTCAACATAAGAAATCATATGATCTTAAGGGGAACTCTTAAAATCATACAATATTATATTGTATGATTATATAATACATATTATATAATATTATATAATAGAATTTTATTTTTAAAAATAGAGGATATAGACAGGTTTCTTAAAAGCTTTTTTTTTTTTTTTACCTATTTAAGTTATTGAAATCAAAGCAATAGTTTTCTCAATGCCCTCAACCTCTTATCAAAGACCCAAAGTTAATTCTATCAGCTAAATGTAATTCAAGACTTGACTTTTTAAACACAATACTGCCAAACTTCTTTCAATTCTATTTTTAAAATATACATGAAGTAGGCCCTGACTGGTAGCACAATGGATAAGGTGCCGGCCTGCGAACCCAAAGGTCGCAGGTTCGATTCCCCAGCCAGGGCACATAACAAGGTTGCAAACCAGGTCTCTAGTCAGGTCTGCGGCTGGAAGCAGGTGAAAGGCAACCATACACTGATGTCTCTCCCTCTCTGCCTCTCTCTCTTCCCCTCTTTCTAAAAATAATTAAAATAAAATCTTAAAATATATAGATATATACATGAAGTAACACATTACTTAGAAGTGGATCTCATGTTTTAAATATGGGCCCTGGGCTGATTTGCCAACACTGAGGAAAGAGATTGAAAAAAAAAAAAGTTAGCAGTTTGCTTTTTTCCTAAATTTTTATACCAAATAATTCCATTGAAAAATCAATTTTTGTGGAGAAGAATCAGGTAGATGATTCTTATTTGGAAGTTAAAATGGAAATGGACACATTTATTTAATTAAGGGGAAACTGCACTATTTTGGCTTAACAACACCCTGAAAAGTTATAGTTTTGTAAGCAACGGAAAAACCCGAATGTGATTAAAAATTGAGGGTACTCTCTCCTCATATAGAAAATATAAAACACACTTGCACAAGAAAGTTTTAAAACAGGTAATTTTTTGTTAAATCTAAAGAGTCTGTAACATATACACAACGTGTCATAAAACAAAAGAGGTTGTGACTCAGAAGCTTAGATACAAAATCTGATTCAGTCAAATAGAAGTCTGAATGTTTGGAATTCCATGATCCACTACTCGCCAAAAATCCACAAAATATTCACACCGGATAGACCAAGATTAACTCTCCTGTAAAGAAAAAACAAAAAGTTTTAGTGGAATTGAAGGTCTTTTCACAAATAACTAAAACAAGGAGCATATGTTTAATTGATGACACTTGATGCTATCCTGTAATAACATATTGTGTACCATACCTAATTTCAGAATAGCATTAAATGTCATCAATGATCAGGTGAGTTCTAGTAACAGTCATTACTTTCTTAGCTGTGCTTAAAACCCAAATTTAGAATAAATGGATTTATAGTATTGAAAATTAATTTTTCAGCGGACCTCAAGAACTGTTACATCAGATAAAATAAGGTAATTTTAGTAGGTAATATCAAAGTAAATGTGTCAGTTAAAAAAAAAAGAAGGATGTAGAAATAAGTGTCTCAGAGAATTTTACCTATTTATCTTGAATTAGGAATTTTCTAATTATTAGAGATATTTTGGTGGATGTGCATACGGGTATTATTAATACAGCTTTAACTAAACCATATTGCATACAACACAAATAAAAATCAACTTCTATTCCATAGAGTAAGATAAGTGCATTCAGAGTATGAGGGGAGAAGAGGGCTGAAAGAGAGATATACTGCTCATCTAACAGAGTAAGAAACCAACCATGTCCAACATTGAAGAACCAAGAGGGAGCTGCACACCTCTTATTATTTGGAACATAGAAGGAATATCAGAAGGAAAAGCTATAGGAGTCTTAAGTGGTTGATTTTAGAAAGTTGGCTTGGGTAATACAGGGAACTGCTTACTTCTGTCATAAGCATTTAGTACTAAGCAATTTTTAAAATTATGAGTATTTTACCTATTTTGACAAAAAATTAAAAATATGTATTATAAAAATGCCCTTCATAAAAGGTAATTTCTATTAACCATGTTTCTCTATTTCTTAATACCCTCCCCGAAACTGCAAATAAATCTCAATTTGATAGAAAATGTTTTAATTTGGGCTTGTTTGTACATAAGACTAAGTATCTTTTCATGTTTATTATATTTGCATGATGTTTCCTATAAAAGTTTTTCATGTCTTTGATTACTTTCTGTATTTTCTAATCAACTGATTCTTGTTACATGTGATAAATATTAACTTGGATTTGCTATGTGTTGCAATTATAATGCTTTATTTCAGTTTGTCATTTAGCTTTAAACTTTATGATGTCTTTAGAAGAATAGAACATTTAAAGATTTTATTTAGTTAATTATTTTTTAGAGAGAGGGGAAGGAAGGAGAAAGAGAGGGATGGAAACATCCATTGCCTCCCACATGTCCCCAACTGGGGACCTGGCCAGCAACCCAGACACATGCCCTGACCAGGAATCAAACCTGCAACCTTTCAGTTCATAGGCTGGTGCTCAACTCACTGAGCCACACCAGCCAGGGTGTTAAACAGAACATTGAAATTACTGTAGAGTCAGTTCTGTCTAGATTTCTCTCCCTTTCAGAATTAAAACATTCACCTCATTCTAGTAACAGCACAAATATAAGGCTGTTTTGTTTTTGAATCAATCTGGTGATTTACAGGCATGATTACAAATGAACTATATTTGAGCCACTTGCTATTTCCTTTAAGATACAGGATAGTAGTTTTTAACAATTTGATTATTTTATAATATATTAAAAAGATGAAATAATATTTTAAAAGTTAATTTAAACTTTTTCCCCTTTGTTAAAAGAAACCCAATAAATAAAACACAAATTAGCCTTAGTCAAAAAAGTTTCATTATAAGTTGCACCTTTAGAGAAGATAAGCACTTCAAAAACTGTTCTGGCCTGAGTGAAACACTCTTCTACTGAGAACTTCTAAGTTTTTACATCTTTATGCATTGACAAGTTGTCATGGTGCTCAACACAAACTTCATGCAATATATTGTATCATGGTAAATCAATTATGTATCAAAATATCAATTTGGATCTGCAGAGTAAAAGATAAAATGTCAAAACCCAAAGCTAAAATGCCCTAATTTATTTATTTCTAAATGAATTCTTCACTTCAAAGTAACTTTTCAGAAATTCTGTTAAGTGAAGAATTACAAACAATATATTTAAAGCATACTCCATCCTTCAAATATATATGTATGCATATATTTTATAACTAAATACTGCTAAAAATTTCAGGAAAAAACCTCTATTTACTGACATATAAGAATGTCCAAAATACACCATCAGGTTAAAGAACATGTCACAGCCTAATAAGGCTGGGGACAATATATTTTTAAACAAAATGAAAAAACAAAACCAAAATCAACTTATTCCTGAAAGTAAGCTGAAAACACACCTGAAACTGTCTATAGTTGGTACCTCCAGAGAGGGAAGAAGAGTAAGAGAGGATGATTAGAAGGAAGTTTTCCATTTCTGGTTTAGTCATTGCTGCGTTATTTAAACATTTCTAAAGTAAGAGTGCCTTATTCTTGTAATGAAAAATGAAGAATCATGGAGCTTAGATGTCTCACACAAGTGAATTTACTATTTATCTTTTCTACATTAAAACATATGATAAAAAGGGCTGATAAATATTTACACTTATTTATAAATTTATGTCTTTTTAAATTTTTGAATCTAATATGTTTAACAACAGGAGCTTGGCTTTCTCTAGAGTAGTCCTGTCCAGCAGAAATAGAACGTGATGTGATCACTTCTTGACCTTTTGGCTAGTAACTGTTCTTTCTTATCTGTTTAATATCTGATACGTCCTCTATCTGGGGACATTATATTAAATGGATTTTTTCGGAGCTGGGAGGTGGATTAGGAGCTTGCTAAGTACTATGCATCAACCTGGTACTGCAGTACCTCCAGGACTGTTGCAAATAAAAAGGAATGCAAGCCACACACATAATTTTACATTTTTAAATAAACACCTTAAAAAGTTAAAATAGCCCTGGCTGATAGCACAGTGGATAGGTGCCAGCCTGCGAGCACAATGGTCACTGGTTTGATTCCCAGCCAGGGCACATAACCAGGTTGCAAGTCAGGTCTGTAGCTGGAGGCAGGTGAAAGGCAACCATACATTGATGCTTCTTTCCCTTTCTTCCTCCCTCCCTACCCTTCACTCTGAAAATAATAATAAAATCTTAAAAAAAAAAGTTGAAAAATAAACATAAAAATAGGGGAGATTAATTTTATACATATATAAAACTACATTTTATAAATTACATTTTAATATAATTATGTATTTAACTTAACCCAATGTATCCAACATATTATTTCAACATGTAACCAATATACAAACTTATTAGTGTCATATTTTGCTTTCTTTTGGTGCTAGATCTTCGATTTCTAGTCTATGTATTTTATTCTTACAGCATACCTCAACTTGGACTAGGCACATTTCAAATGCTTAATGCCACCTGTGGCTGGTTCCTGCTGTGTGATGTGGTTGTAGAACATGTGTAAGACAGGACACCTAAACAAGACTGAAAAGAAGCATGCGTACCAGCCCTGAAGTGCACCCAGCTATTTCTACTCTGAGCACTTACCTTATTAATTTTTTTTCTTTTCTTTTTAAAAAAGATTTTATTTATTATTTTCAGAGAGAGGGGAAGGGATAGAGGAAGAGAGGGAGAGAGACATCAATGTATGGTTGCCTTTCACCTGCTTCCAGCTACAGATCTGGCTGGAGACCTGGCTTGCAACCTGGTTATGTGCCCTGGCTGGGGAATCGAACCAGCGACCTTTGGGTTTGCAGGCCAGCTCCTTACCCACTGTGTCACCAGCCAGGGCCCTTTATATTTTCTTAACCTTGGGTTAATTAGTGTGCGCAGATCTGGACCCAGAACCCAGGACTGCACACTCCCAGATCTTGTAGTACTGGATTTCCCCAGCTTTAGCTGGGGTCCACTTACTTCAAATATTATCTGATACACTAAAATTTTGAATTACCAAAATAACAAGAGAGCAATTTTGAATTTATCACAGTATGCGAACTTTATTACTAAGTATTTAGAAAGTACAAAATAAACAGTTTCAATTTTCCCATCCTAGTTAATAATATTATTGATTGGGAGCTGACTCAGTCTCTCTGGAAGAATAAACACTTTGCAGAATGCTTTGTGTCTGAAATGTCATGGCTTGAATAAAATTAGACTCCAGCTTTGTTTTGTTTTTAAAGTGGCAAGAACCTGATGTAGATCTCAGAATTGTTCCTATGGGGGTTACAACTGTAAGGCCAACAGTGTGGTCCAACTGCCTCTTACCCAATAGGAAAATGGAGGTTTTGAGGAATTAATGGACTTGCTCAAGATAGCAAACCCAAGTTGATGTTAATCACATTTAAAGAGAATGTATAGGTTAACTAGAAAATAAAAATATAGAAAATGGTCAAAAACACAAAAGAGCCCTGGCTGGTTTGGCTCACTGGACTGAGCACCAGCCTGCGAACCAAAGGGTCGCCAGTTCGATTCCCAGTCAGCGCACATGCCTGGGGCTGCAGGCCAGGTCCCAGTTAGAGGCATGTGAGAAGTAACCACACATTGATGTTTCTCTCCCTCTCTTTCTCCCTCCCTTCCCCTCTCTCTAAAAACAAATATATTAAATCTTAAAACACAAACACAAAAGACTTTTTCATAGAAAAATGTTACCCAAATGGTTAATAAATAATGAAAAGATGCTTAACCTCATGTACAAACAAGTCCAAGTTAAAACATTTTTCTATCAAATTGAGATTTATCACTTGCAGTGTTGAGGAGGGTATGAAGAAACAGGGAAACTCGGTTGACAGAAATTACCTTCTATGAAGGGCATTTTTATAATATATATTGGTAATTTTTAATCAAAATATATATACTCATAATTTTAAAAAATCATATAGTGCTAAAAGTTTATGACAGAAATAAATAGTTCCCTGTTTCACTCAAGCCCGCTTCCCAAAGTCAACCACTTGAGATTCCTATACAATCTTAACAAAGGAAGCAAATTAATAAATAAATTAAGTACTTGTGTTTTTAAAGCATAAATACCTACCCAAGCATTCCAGACTCTTTGGTCTTTATGATATAGAGGAACATTAATAATGTATGAAACATGTTATTTCGACCCTGGAACAAAGACAAAAAGCATGATTTAAAACAAACTGAGCAAAAGATGCTGTCTGATAAGTAAATGCAGACCCTGTCCATTCACATTCTACAAATTTAGAATTCCATGTAATTCAGATTTTCATTTATTCATTAAACAAAGTGCCTACTTTGTGCTAGGAAGGGGGGATATTTCCGCAAATAAGAGAGAGAAGCTCCATGTAATTAATAAAGGAGCTCCAAGTCCAGTGGAAAGGCAGACAGTAAACTCAGAATTACAAGATGTGGGATGAGCTATGAGGGGCCCCCGCATGGAACACATGTGGCCCCTGACCCAGACTGGTGAAGCAGGAAATGCCTTCTCAAGGGAAAGACTTTTAAGTTGAGACCTGAAAGATCAGCAGTAAGTACACCGAGTGGGGAGTTTCCACAACAGGGAGCAGCAGTTAGGAAGGCCTGAAAGAGAGCTACTGTGGGGCTGCTGCCCGGGGCTGCTGCACACACGAAAATGCTTTATTCCAAAATTAACAGCACCAACAAGTGTGGAGATTAAAACACTTATAATCACACGTGAATTATATGTTAATAACAGTATAAGTAACATGTTACACATAAATTTATTTTATCTACAAGTGACTACAAGGTAGCATTTTGTAGCCTTAAAATCAAATGATTATATGTAATTTCTGATCTGTACACTAGCTGCTTAGATTTTCAATTCACTGATGAATTAGTACTTGCTTGCTTACTCTGATTCAGTGTTTTTATTCAAGAATTTGAGGATATATAATTTTTAAAAGACAGTGTTTCTTAAAAAGAAAAGAAAAGAAAAGATTTGCATGGGTATTCAAAAAAACTTCAATGGCCCAAGATATTTACACAAAGTTGAAACATTACACTTGAAAAAATGAAATTAATATTTTTTCTTGGGAATCTGATGGAGAACACATTTTATAATTGTAGCCAATGTAAAATTTATTAGTAAAGATGTTGGTAACAGAAATAACTGCAAAGGTCATCAAAAGAACTGACGTTTGCAAATAAGAGTAAAATGCCTGGATAGAAGTGTAAATTGGTACAATAATAACCCTTTTTAATAAAATAGTTTATATGTATATTTAAAAGCCTTTTCCAAATTAAGCATATAATACATTTAAAAAAGGGAATATGTAAGAAACACATTTTCTTTAATTTAAAAGTTTACCTATTCCATAAACAAGTGATTCTAATTTTAAAAATATTATCAAAGCAAGTCATCTGTGAATAGCAGCTTCTACATTTATAAGTACCTTTGGAAGATTGTAGACATGACGCTGGTAGATTAGCTCATAATGGGGAGGGTTGATAGCACTCTGATAAATGCAAAAAACATTCTCATTTGTCACATCTGCAAAGGAAATAAGCTACATGAAAAAAAAACCACTAGATGGATTTCATGTGAAAGACTCAATGCATCCTTTTGGGAGAGGCTTATACCTGGTTTATTTGGTGTCTGAACAAAGTGCTGAGAAGTAAATGTCTTTCCATCAGGGTATTTAGGATGTGGAGGTAATCTGGAATCAAGGTAGGTGCAAAACACATGCATGATGATCTAAAAATGAGGACACAATATTTCAAAGTCAGCATGAAATATCTATCATGGGAGAATTACTAAAAATGCTTTTCAAGTGCTTTTAAGATGAAATCTGTAAAATAAAAGATAAAGATATTCCTAGTTTTCTGTTAAGTGGATAATTTCACACCCAATAGTTATGAACAGCAAAACCAAGATAAAATGCATAGCTATTCAATTCTCAATTTGACTATCAGCATTGAAAACTTCATTTTCATACATAACAGTCACTGTAAAAAAATAAAGAACATGATTTTAAAAACTCTTCAATGCCCCCAAACATTATAGTCTTTTATCTTATAAATCTAATTCTTGGAATTTTTCTTTTCTTTTTTTAAAATTTTACTGTTGTTGTATTATATCCATTCCCTTTTTGCTCCCCTCTGTCCCCCTCCCCACCCACCCGTTCCCCCCAAAGTCAATCCCACCTGTTGTCCATGTCCATGGTTCCTTTATACTAGGTTCTTGTCTAAGCTGCTCCCCTTCCTTGCCTCTGCCTCCCGCCTCCCCCCTCCCCCAATCCCCTTTCCCCCTGACCACTGAAGGCCTATTCACTGTATTCATATATTTGGTTCTGTTTTGCTTGTTGTTTTGTTCATTACTGTCCTGTAATGGGTGACATCATATGATATTTGTCCTTCACTGACTGGCTTATTTCACTAAGCATAATACTCTCCAGTTCCATCCATGTTGTTGCAAAGGGTACGAGTTCCTTCTTTCTTTCTGCTATATAGAATTCCATTGTGTAAATGTACCAAAGTTTTTGATCTGGAATCTTTCTTAAAGTAGTAATCCCAAATAAGAAAGAAACATTATAGTCCTTGCAACATTATTTAAGACAGAAAAATAAACATCCCTTCCCCTGCCACATTTCTGAAACTTTTAGGTCCAACATGTGAGAACAGTGAAATTAGTATATGATAATGAAAAAACTACTTAAACATTGCAAAAGTGAAAAAAAGGGCATACAATTTTACATACAGAATGATAACAACTATTAAAAAGGAAGTATACCCCCTGGTTGGTAGCACAGTGGATAAGGTGCTGGATTGCAAACCCAAAGGTCACTGGTTCGATTCCCCAGCCAGCGCACATACTCAGGTTGCAAGCCAGGTTTCCAGCCAGGTATGTGGCTGGAGGCAGGTGAAAGGCAACCATACATTGATTCTTCTCTTCCTCTCTGCCTCTTTCCCTTCCCCTCTCTCTGGAAATAATAAATAAAATCTTTAAAAAAAAAAGGAAGTATACGCCCTAGCTGGTGGCATAGTAGATAAGGTGCCAGCCTGCGAACCCAAAGGTCATTGGTTCAATTCCCAGCCAGGGCACATAACCAGGTTGCAAGCCAGGTCTCCAGCCAGGTCCCCAGCTGGAGGCAGGTGAAAGACTACCATACATTGATGTCTCTCTCCCTTTCTTCCTCCCTCTCTGCCCTTCTCTCTTAAAAAAAAAAAAAAAAAAAAAAATAAAATCTTAAAAAAAAAAAAAAAAAAAAGTAGTATAAAAAATAGCATAATCTAAGTAAAGAAAAAAAGTACACCAAAATAGTAATATTTGGTGGGTTAAGTATTGGGTTAATTGTTGGTACAACTTTAATTAAAAAAATATTTTTAAAATTCTCATCCAAGGATAGATACCTTTACTGATTTTAGGGGTAGAGAATTGGGGGTGGGGGGAAAATAGAGATGGAGATACACAGAGAGGAGCATCAATGTGAGAGAGAAACATCAATCAGTTGCCTCCTGTATGTACCCTGACCATGGATGGAACCCACAACCCAAATATGTGCTTCGACCAGGAATTAAACCAGCGACTTTTTGGTGCATGGGACAATGTTTCAACTAACCAAGCCACATCATCCAGGGCCAATTTTAATTTTTTATTTCTACTTTAGTTTCTAAATTATTTTTAATAGTTATTTTGATAATGGAGAAACAAACACACATAAATCTAATAATAAAACTGAAAAAAAAATGAAACTGGAGACTTACAGCAGAATCAGTTGGCAGATCTGTATCCCACTTGCGTCCTTTGAAGTCTCCACCTCTATTCCATCGAAACGAGCTCATACAGCCTCCTTGAGAAAGTTCTGTAGCAACAAAGGTGAAATAAAAAAAGTTAAGAATATGCAAAGATGAAGGAAAAAAAGACTAAGGACTACAATAAGAGAAGCATATCATTTAAAAAACCTGATCTAAAGATCCATAACTGAAGAAATACAAGATATAAAAGATTAACTTAAACATCACCAGAAGAAAGAATCACGTATGTCCAAAATCTGAGATTAGACTAATATTCTGGATTCTTAAAAATCTGAGTCATATGGGAAAAGGTAGCAGATATGTTCTAGACAAAGAGACAAAGAACAAAGGAAAAAACCCAAGACATGTGATGAATGAACCTACACTTTACCCTGGTTAGCAAATAAAGGGTATATAACATTCTTTGTGGACAATTGGGAAATTTGAATATGAGCTGTATGTTATATAATTCCATAGAAATATTTTTAATTTTTAAGGTCTGATAACTATGGTAATGGAGGAGAATGTTATTTATTTATTTTAGGAATTGGTGTGCTAATTCTAATTGCAGATAATGATATCTACAATTTACTTTCAAATCAGAAAAAGTTTGTGTGTGTGTGTGTGTATGTGTGTGCGTGGAAAGGGAGGGGGAGAAACAACGAGCCAGAGGGAGAATCAAATATGGAAAATGTTGACAACTATTCAGCTAAGGTTCCTTGTACTTTTTAGGCTTTTCGGTATATTTGATGTATGTTAATACTTTATGTATAATTTGTATGATGTACACACACATATATACTTTTTTTTTCACCCCTATACTTTTTTTGATATACAAATATCTTTCTATTTATGAGGCAATCTTGTCAAAAATTGTAACACAAATTTTCAGGACATACAAGAACAGGAAATCACGTAAAACTATACCATGGGGATGCATTCAGCAAAATCCACACCATGGGAAACATTACAGAACAAACAATCCAGTAATTTCAACAAATAACTTGCAAAGATAAAAAAAAAAGGATGGATGGGAAACCTATTGCTTAAAGAAACTTAAATACAGCAACCAATCTAGCACATGATAATATCTGAATCCAAATTCAAACAAATAATACAAAAAATGTAATTATACACTTTAGGAGATGGTTGGAAATTTGTATATAAGACTGTATATTTAGTGATATTAAGAAAATGTTAAAAATATTACATGTAAATTATGGTTGTTTTTGAAAGTCCTTATTTTATATATGGATATTTAGGGATAGCATGATGATGATACATAGGATTTGCTTCAGATAACACAGGAAGAGAGCAGAGCTTGCCCAGGGACTGACAGCTGTTGTGACTGGCTGCTAAGTACAAGACGGCTGAACACACAGCTGTGTCTAGTTTTATGTATATTTGAATTCTCCTTATATAAAACTGTTTTTTTAAGTCATGATAAATTCTTATTCCTGAACATCAGTCAAATCTACTGGAAAGAGTAGTGCACCACAATATTTTCAAATAAAAATTTACAATGAACCTGAAGAGTGAAATACTATTTCTTAAAATCTGTTTATGTCATGAGAACATTTTATAGTTTAATCAAATAAAAACAGGCAAAGAGAGAGTGTGGGGGTGCCAGGGGGTCTAAATTTCCTGATTCTCAAGTCAGCCTGCTCAGATCATACCGCTCCAATGATCAGAGCATAAATATTTAAAAAAGAATAAGTATAATATAAAAACTGAAAGAAATAAGAATCAATTTGCAGAAATTACAAAGAATGTCAGAGTGGTATCCAATCTTGGTAATTTAAGAACAGAAAATGGGTAAAATAGTCCATTGAGCCTATTTAGCTCATTTTAAAGTTTCTCTATATAGAATAAAATTATTAATTAACATATTCAAGACTAAGTATATTATTTTGACAATTCTTAAGCATATAAAATCCAAGCATTACAACAACAATAAAAGCAAACTAAAAAGAAAATTAAAAGAGTAAATGGATCAAGAAAAAAAAATCCAAGCATAGGCCTTAATTAAGCCATAATTAAATTTATTTTTACGAAATGTAAGATCATACTTAGTGATACCTTTAATTTTTTCTTTTAAAAAAAAGTTCTCGTTTTGGTCCTCTTCAAATCAATAGTTACCTTTGATCCTTTCAAATAAGTATTCCTGATTTGGGGTAAGGTCTAGATACTGCACGATTGTATTCAGAGTTGGAATCAGAGGAGCTTTGACCAGAGCAGCCTGTTTCAAGCTGGTAATACTAGCTTCTGTTAAAAATAAAACACAGAACACATTTTTATTCATGTGGGTCTCTAACACAGTTTAAAATGCTCAATAGATGTTAAAGGAAAACTATGACAGCAATAATAGTGTATCTTAACCATTTACATCATCTACTTTACTTACAATTTATTTTATCATTTCCAACAAGGTGGGCAGGTATCTCCCTCCCTCCCTCCCTCCCTCCCCCTCTCTCTCCCCAAAGAAGTAGCCAGATCCACTTTGAAAGATCTATAAATAATATACAAAAGATATATAAAAATAAATATAGTCCAGCCATAAAAATAATACTGGCAAATAGTTAACAAAATAGAAAGAGTGGGAATGAAAAACAGTTAATAAAACAGTCAATTTAATTAGGAATGTATATATATATGTACCATATTTCCTCAACCCCTAAATATATAAATATATACTTCTCATGTTTTTAAGTTACAAGATAACTTACAATTTTTATATATATATATATATATATATATAAAATCATAGTATTTTTCTTTAAAAATAATAACTGGTTGTGACTAAATTGATATTGCTGGAAGAATTATAGGTAATATTCTTTGTGTATTTCTCTACTTTTCCAATTTTCTACTTGAACATATGTAGTATATTGCTTTCGCAGTTAAAAAGCACATCATGCTGGTACTGACACATGCCACATAGATGAAATTTGAAAACATTATATTAAGTGAAAGAAGCCAGCCACAAAGGACAACATGTTGCACGAGGCCATTTACATGAAATATCCAGGAGAGGCCTATCTATAGAAATTGAAGGTAGACTGGTAGTTGCCTAGGGCTGGGGACTGGATGGTGGTGGGACGCCTGGGGTGACTGCTACAGGGTATGTGCGGTTTCTGTCTGAAATGATGAAATAGTCTAAGGTTGATCATGGTAATGATTGCACCACCCAAACCTTTGAATTGTATACTTAAAAAATATAAATTTTATTTAATTATTTTTAGAAAGAGGGGAAGGGAGGGAGAAAAAATGGGAGAGAAACACTGATGTGCAAGAGATACGCCGATCAGTTACCTCTCGCATATCCCCAACTGGGAACCCAAACCACAACCCAGGTATATACCCTGACAGGGAATTGAACCTATGATCTTTTGGTTCACAGGTCAGCACGCAATCCACTGAGCTACACCAGCCAGGGCGAACTGTAATCTTTAAATGGGTCGACTGTACTATAAGTAAATTGTATTTCAATATAACTGTAATATTAAAAAAACCTCTATTATAGACATTAAGTGTTTTTCTTCACCTTAAGATAACAAAGGAGGAAGTTGTTAAATACTCCACTACAGACATTTTCCATTTGGTAGATTCTTTAAGGTAAATCAAATGCCGGGCTCCACTCTCACATACCTCCTATCTGCAGCTCAGGGCAGCCCATGCGTCTCATCTGGGTGCTGACGGACTCAATCTCTTGTACAAGGGGCACTAATATCGTCTCATTGATCCACTAGGGAAAAATGAGGTAAAGATTTTACATGCACAATTCCAAATCATTTCTCAAATAATTATTCAGAAGACTGCAAAATTTTTTACTGTCATGTACTTACATATTAACAAAGTGTAAGAAAATGGAAGTAGCAGCTACCTGAAATCTAGTGAGAGTTAAGTAAATATGCTATTGGAGAATATTCTTAAATCATATATGCTTGTTTCTGGTTTTGTTTTGTGAAGAAAATATAAAACTTTCAGTTATAAGTTCAGTTTTTCTTAAACATTTCCGTGCTTAGTATACTTAAGTGAAAAAAATAATTTTCAGTTTACACTTCTAAGGTAATTATTCATACATTTATTCATCTAGTATTTATATTGGTTTGCAATTAGTAACACAGTTTTTAAAAAGTTCTCACCCGAGGACATGTTCATTGGTTTCAGGGAGGGAGGAAGATGGAGAGAGAAGTGGGAGGGGGGAGGGGGGAGGAAAGAGAGAAAGAAGCATTGATTGGCTGCGGATTGAATCTGAAACCTAGGTATGTGCTCTAACTGGGGATTGGACCTGCAACCCTTAGGTGTATGGGTGACACTCCAACCAACACAGCCACCTGGTCAAGACAAGAATCTAAGTACAGATACCTGCAGTGGAGGAGGGGCCAATTTGCCCAGAACCTGGGATGCACAGGTAGGACAGAGGGTGAGAAAAAGTGGCAGGGCTGAAACAAGGGAACTAACTCACTATACATAGCAGAACTGGCCTTCCAAACCTCCAGGCCAAAGATAGAGAGAGTTGTTCTTTAGAAAAATTGAAGAAACTGATATAGTTTCATGAACATATTATCTTCTCTACTCTGAGAGAAAGGACCTCTGACAGAAAAGCTCTTGGAAAAATAAACTTCAGAAGCTGACAAAGAAACGATGGTCACCTTTTTCCTTTATTTATTCAAAAGACACTGATTTACTAAACATGGAGGGAGGGATCCCTTAAAATTGGACATTTTAGGGTAAACGTCATGTGCCACCTACATTGCACTTTTAATAATTCTGCTATCTAATTAACATCTCTAACTGGTATTCAAATAACATAGTTTGCATATTAAGAGGCATTAATACTGTGTAAAATGTAACTTCAAACTTACATTTCTGAACTTAGCTGTCCATGAATCCATATGATCAAGGAGTTGTCTGTTCATAGTCACTCTTGCCCAAACCTATTAAAAATGTTTAAATGAACAATCAATGGGAAAAAATTTCTTACCAGAAATCAGTCAATCCTTCCCCAACATCAAAATATTTGAAATGCTTTGGAAAAAAAAAATCATAAACATCAATAATGATCTAATATGCAATTATTTTCTTATTACGCATGTATTGCTATTCATACAGAATTATCTTTAAAATTCCTTATGTTGGTATGTTTAATGAACATTCTTTTTGTTTTTAGGAAGAAAACAAAAATCCTGTATTTGGTATTAAACTGATGAAGTTGCCTACTGTCAAATGTTCTATCTACCTATCTAATACATACATATAAAATCCTTACCCAAGGATTATATTTATTAGTGATAGAAAGGAAGGGAGAGAGAGAAACATCAATCTGCTGCCTCCTGTATGTGCCCCATCCAGGGATCGAACCTGAAAACTTTTGGCATACAGGATGATGCTCTGACTGAGATACTCGGCCTAAATATATTTTAAAAGCAAGAGTCTTGTATATAATAAGTACAAATTGTTACTTGAGATACCATTTTATAAAAGAATACAAAAAATGTTTTAGGCAGGACACTAATGTCAACTATGTTTCATAAAGAATAAAACATACAATAGAATTCAGTTTTATGTACAAAGTTAGATTGGAGCCTTTCCATTGTTTAACGCATGCTAAATTTATGTTCGTAGTCAACAAAAGGGGAGGTAACAGAAAAAGAACATGTTCCAGGAGTACAAAAGACTTTCCAATAATCTGTAAATCATAACTATTAAGTCATTTTTATTTTTCTTTTACCTCCTCTGCTGCTTGTTTAGAACTGAGATCGGCTTCATCTTTGTTTGCGCATGGGGCTTGAGACCTGCAGGCAAGCTGATACTGGAATTTCTTGAGTGTCTGTGCATAATCCCCCATAGAACGGCTGTAGTTCCAGAAAGTAGGACTGGTGGATGGCGAGGTGGAATCTGGGCTCCCTACAATGATGAATTCAAAGAGAATCTGTGTGTTGTAGTAATTCTGACATCCAGGGTTAGTAAGTGACCATGGGGTACCTAGGCATAGGAGCAAAGGCAACCAAGAAGACAAAGCCTCAAGGAACTTCTTTTTCGCCTCCCCAGCATGATCTTTTCTTTAGACCACATGAACTACTTGTGCTAAAAGTCTTCATTAGAAGACATTTCTGAATGGTATTAATTTAAGAGACACATGTGGAGGAAAACTTTTTTTGTTTGTTTTTGTTATAAAATTAAGCTTGCTTCATTCTCTAAGACTTTCAAGTGATTCAACCACAAACAACAAAAAAAATGTCTTCAGGAAATACATAGGCTAAGGAAGTTCCTTGACTGAATTTTCAGAAGCTCTTTCTGAATGGGATAAGTACAGCATCCTATTAATAATAAACTACCCTTTGGGTTAGCAATTAAACTTACTGATCCTTGATTATATTGTGTTCTATTCATTTCCTATTCATTCCTATGTTGTATTGAGAGACTCTCTGGTGGTCACACTTCTGAATTTACTTGTAGGACATGAAAACAATTACATTTAGGGACTTAATCCTGTAATTACCAGAATAATTATAACATTTTATTTTATTTTTGAAAGATTTTATTTTTTATTATTTTTAGAGAGAGGGGAAGGGAGGGAGAAAGAGAGGGAGAGAAACATCAATGTGTGGTTGCCTTCCATGTGCCTCCAACTGGGGACTTGGCTAGAGGCTTGCCCTACAACCCAGACATGTGCTGAGTAGGAATCCAACTAGTAATTACAACATTTTAAAGTCATAGTTTTATCTTTTTTTCTTGAGGCCAAGGAGTATTTTTTCCCCTAGCACCTAACACAGTATTTGAATAAACAGCAAGTGTTCAAAGGCAATTATTTGGTACTTATAAAGGTCTGTTTTTAAAAAAGGTTTTATTCATTATTTTCAGAGAAAATGGCAGGGAGGGGGGAAGAAAGGGAGAAAAGTATTGATGTTTGGTTGCCTTTCACCTGCCTCCAGCTACGGACCTGGCTGGAGATATGGCTTGCAACCTGGTTATGTGCCCTCACTGGGAATCTAAACAGCCGTTTTCTTAGATTTTAAGATAAAAAATACCAACTGATTAAAGTATTATAGTAACAAAAAATACCAATTGATACTTCATACACATAAAAATCACAAACAGAAACAAGTTAAAAAAAAATCTGGTTGGCAGAGCCAAGATGGCAGAGGAGTAAGTGGAGCTACACAATCTCCTCCCAACACCAAACTGGAATTACAACTTAATTGGGGAGAAATCATCCAGGATAACCAACAGAACACCAACTGGAGAGAAGTCTTATTACTACGGACAGAACAGAAGAGCCGATTCATCACAACATGACCGGTAAGAAGTGCGGAAACGAGAGGCTGGCCCAGGGCTCCCACGGGCGCATCTGAAGGGACGGAGAAACATCTCAGCAGCTGCGGGCTCCACCTGAGAAGGGTGGGATCTAAACCCCTCCCAATTAAACAGCACCCAGCCAGGAAAAGCAAAAAGCTGCTTGACAAAGAGACTAAATTCTTAAAGGGCCCACGCATGAAAATACAGAGGCACCTACCTACCCTGGGCTCCAGCAGAAAATGGGCAGAGTGGACTAGAGATACTTCAAGAAGGTTTGGGTCAGTGGCTTTAGGGGGAGAGCTGAGGGAGCAGCCCATGAGTCCAGTGCTGACCCATCCCCCATACAGCCGGCAGACCACTCTTCTCCAAAGTGCGGGAGCCTGAGGGGAAGCCTCAGCCCCACTCATAGGAATGAATCGGTCCCACCCAGCAGTACCTAAACCTGACCTCAGATCAAAGGTTGATTGGATTAACAATTGCATCCTTATCTGCCCCGCCCAGAGGTACCTAAAATTGACCACTGATCACAGCCTGATGGGATTAACAACTAAAGGAGACAAAGACAGTGGATCTCTGGTAGTCTCCAACTGGCTGACTAGGCCCAGACTGGGACATGAGCTGACGTCACCAAGCACAGATCCAGGAAGTAAAAAAAGTGCACCTCTACACCACAGAAGGTCACACCACTAAGACAGTAAGTTAAAGTAGACCAATCTAAGAAGCAGAAACAAACAAGAGCCACCTAAAATGGGTAGACAAAGAAATAAACCCTCAGCAAATGGAAAGGAAGAATCCCCAGGAAGAGTGCAAAATGAAATAGAGGCAAGCACACTATCAGACATGGAATTCAAAATAATGATGATAGAGAAGCTCAATGAGTTCAGTGAGTTCAAAGAAAACTATAAACAACTCCAGGGGAACTACAAAGAACTCCAGGAAAGCTACAAGGAACTTGCTGAGAACTACACCAGCATTAAAAGGGACATAGAAACCATCAATAAGAGCCAGGAAGAAATTAAGAATACAATTTCTGAATTGAAGAACACAGTAGAAGGAATCAAAAGCAGGCTAGCAAAAGCAGAGGATCAGATCAGCGAGCTGGAGGTCAATGTAGAAAAAAAATCCCAGGCGGTGCAACAAAATGAAAAAAGACTGAAAAACAACGAAGAGGTTTTAACAGCACTGCAGGACAACATGAAACGTAGTAACATCCGTATCATAGGGATACCAGAAGGAGAAGAGGAGAAGCAAGGAATAGAAAACCTCTTTGAAAAAGTAATGACAGAAAACTTCCCTAACTTGAGGAGAGAAAATGTCATGCAAACTCACGAAGCACAGAGAGTGCCAAGGAAGATGAACCCAAATAGGCCCACCCTAAGACACATCATCATGAAAATTGCAAATTTCAAAGACAAGGAGAGAATCCTAAAAGCAGCAAGAGAGAAATGGCAAATAACATACAAGGGGAGCTCCGCTCAGGTTATCAGCTGATTTCTCCACAGAAACACAACAAGCCAGAGGGAATGTCATAATGTATTTCAAGCAATGAAAAACAAAGGCCTGCAACCAAGAATACTACCCAGCAAGGCTGTCATTCAAAATGGAAGGTGAAATAAGGAGCTTCCCAGACAAAAGAAGTCTAAAAGAATACATCTCCACCAAACCAGCATTGCAAGAGATGCTAAAGGGTCTGCTTTAAGAAGGTGAAGAAACAGAGAGATTGACAGAAACACAGGTACAAAGGTAAATGGGTTAAATGCACCAATCAAAAGACATAGGGCAGCTGAATGGATAAGAACCAACTTTAACTTATGAATGTTTTAAAGTGATCTTGTTGCTATATCCAAAGAATCCTGAAACACCAATCCATAAGAACCCATATGTTCATTGCAGTGCTATTTACAATAGCCAAGTGCTGGAAACAGCCTAAATGCCCATCAGTGGATGACTGGATCAAAAAACTTTGGTACATTTACACAATGGAATACTACACAGCAGAAAGAAGGAAGGAACTCCTAACCTTTGCAACAACATGGATGGAACTAGAAAGTACTATGCTTAGTGAAATAAGCCAGTCAGTGAAAGACAAATACCACATGACCTCACCCATTACAGGACAATAATGAACAAAACAAGCAAAACAGAACCAGATACATGAATACAATGAATAGCCTTCAGTGGGCAGGGGGAATGGGGGAGGAGGAGGCAAAGAAGGAACTAGCATGGAAGAACCATGGATATGGACAACTGGGATTAACTTTGGTGGGGAGTTGGTGGGTGGGGAAGGGGACAGAGGGGAGTAAAAAGGAGAAGGATGTAATACGACAATAAAATTAAATTTTAAAAAATCTTAGCAGAATTTCTAAGAGGAGTGACTATAAAATAATAAAACTATTTTTCCTCTGTTGTTTATTTACAGGTGCAAAGGATGAAAAATCTTGAATGAGATACACGCATTTCAATTCACAGCATCAAAATCTTGAAGGTCAGCCAGTCTTGTGCTAGTAGCTTAGACAGATACTGCTATGTTTCATGCTGGCATAAAAATAAATAATTATGCTCAATAAAGAAATAGCATACACAGTGTAAAGTTGAAATTTTCAAATACAATTCTGATAAAACTGACTTACAAGAATGAATTACCATCAAGAAAGTAAGTTTTAAACCAACACAGATGAGTTTATAAACATGAAATAAAATGGAAGGTAAAAGAACACAAAGTTACTCTTTTTTCATTAATCATTTTGCCTATTAATGTCAAAATAATAATCAAGCTTTCTGGCAGAAAATTTGAACTTGAGAAAAATTTCAGTAAAGACGCCTTATATGCATGACCTGTTTTATACAGATTATAGGTATAAGATGACAGAAATAAGTTTTCCTATTTGCTGTGCATTAGCCAAAGTACAAGCAAAATATATACAGCAAACAGTGACCAAATAGGGCCTCTATGTAATGACCACCACCCACAACACAACAGCACAAAATCTGCAGCTGGAGACGGCTGAAGATGGAGGAATCGAGGACAACGAGATTTCGAATTCTGACAACATAACAAACCAGGTACCCTGAAATGTTCCCCACTACATCTAGAAACATTTATTAAAATAAAACACCTTATTTCAATGGATAATGGAGCTTGCAAAAAGTTAAGAGGAATAGCCAGGGGCTAGAAATGGAGAGGGAATTAAAAATCAAAGTGGCTTGTGTGTAAGCTGATACTGCGGCTGCTCTAGAGAATTCTGTAGGCTTCAGGTAACCTATCAGCTTTGATGTCAGTGGCCAAGTGGGAACTGGAAATGAAGATGTAGAGAGTTGGACTGAGGCCTTTCTAAACCTCTATTCCTTGCACCTGGCTTAGGGCCAGGAACCTCAAAGGGCCACATTCTCCATGGATAAGAAAATAATCTGACAACTGGCACCAGGAGATAACAAGAAAGTTTGTGTATTTTAGGTTGTTGGGAGATTGATTAATCCTTCAAGCCTAGACTTCACTTAAGTTAGTTCAAAGTCAATGACGTTCCTTAGGGACCTGGCAGAGGCAAACATAAAACTTCTAGGAGGAAACAAGGCTTTCACTCAGCCTGCCCAGGAATAGAAAAAACTCAAGACAAAACTCTACTGAAGATGAGCCTATCAAAAACAAACAAAAATAAAAGTATTTCATCTCCATGAACTTTAGATAACTGAACTACTGGACAAAGGCTTTTACATATGAGTTTAAAGTCATTGAGATAGGAAAAGCAATTGAAAACAGAAACAAAACAAAAAAAAATACTCTAAAAGAAATCAGGCAGATTTGAAAGAGAACCAAATAATACAATTAAATACAAATTAAAAAACTCAATGAGTTAATTAAAACAGCTGTTTAAACATTGATAAAGAAGGAACCAACCATCAATATAAACTGGCTAAAACAAATTAGGGGGTGAGGGGAAACAGAGTTCTTTTAGAAGAATCTCACATCATTAAATGTACAAGATAGAAGAAAGAAAAGTATTTAAAAATTTTCCATTTTGAAACTAACTTACTGGGAAAGGATCATGAATGGACGCTGGCTAAAATAACTAGATGAAAGGCTGTTGGGGGGGACAGTATATTCGTAAGTCTCAAAGAATCACACTACAGATGAATTATTAATGACAAAGGGAAAAAGCTATTATGGAGAAACCAGGTTGCTATCCCCTTGGCCTAGTGATCCAATTTCACATCACCAATAAAGGAAGAAAATGATACCATGTGTCTCTCGATGTGATACACGGAAAGGAACACAGCACCACCTAAGTTGTATTCTGGTCAAAAATAGTATTTAAGAGGAATCTAATAATGAGAAAGTGATCACATATCCAAATGTGCAATATAACTAGTGTGACCTCTTCAAAATGCATGCATGCACATGCTTACGCACACAAGCCCGTAAATACTCTAGATTAAAGAAGACAAAAGAAGCATGTCAACTAAATGCAATACATGAACGTTAACTAGATCCTTCATCAGAGTAAAAGGAAAGAAAAAGTTACAAAGTTCATTATTGTGTCAATTGTAGGAAACATTAAGTACAATAATCAGGTTGCTGGTAGAAAGGAAAATGTCCTTGTTCTCAGGAGATGCATGTGAAATATTTAGGGATGAAGTGGGCTCTTCATCAAAAAAGTAGGCATGTGATGAAGAATACATGAGTGTCTGGTTTCTCACTACGGGAGAAAGAAGTTACAATACAGAAAGGTAGGAGAGGCTAGAATTAACCCAACATAGCTAGATTGGAATTGGAGGTATTAGTACAAATTCATAGTTTTTAATATACAGTTGACCCTTAAACAATGGGAAGGTGAAGGGCACTGAACCCTTAGGCAGCCAAAAATCCATGTAGCCCTGGCTGGTGTGGCTCAATTGGTTAGAGTGTCATTCATAAACTGAAGAGTTTCAGGTTTGATTCCTGGTCAGACATACAAGAATCAACCAAAGATTGCATAAATAAGCGGAACAACAAATCAATGTCTCTCTTTCTCTCTAAATATCAATAAAAAATTTTTTTTAAAAGAAGATGGGTGGATGTAGAAGTATATATAGAAGTATGTGTGTGTGTGTGCATGTATGTATATATATGTATTTCCTAGCTTTCTAGTGAAAGAATCTAGAGTACTAACACCCTATTAACATGGCATATCCAATGCCCAGACATTAATTTCTAAATATCATTCTCCACTAAAAGCAACTGCGATCCTGTAAAGAAACAGGCTAACTCCAGAGCTGGTTAGTCAGGGAAAATACAAAAGGGGCCTGAACTATCTATCTTGTGGTGTTGGAAAGTTGGTTTTTTTTTTTTTAAGTGCTCCAACAATGATAGTATCATATCTAAAAAACACAGAAATTAAATTTGTTCCACCAACCAAACCTGAGACAATTTAACCATCAAAATAAGTGACAGAGCTGAGAAGGAAAAGATTCATCTTACAGTAGAACGCCAATAAATAAATATGAAAGGTGATTGCACAACAATATGAATGCAGTTAATACCACTGAATTATACACTTAAAAATGGTTAAAATGCGATGATGGAAAAAGACTTGACGTGGGTGAACACACAATACAATATACAGCTGATGTTTTACAGAACTGTACACTTAACACCCCAATAAAATCAATAAAAATGGTTAGAACAAATAATTTTACCATAAAAATTTTTAAACAAAAGGCACAAATATTAAAAGAATTACAGAATTAGAAAGCTACTATGATACTCAACATAGTAATAATTTTGAAAAGATCTCAAAAGGATATTAAAACTAGTAAATCAAAATTTGATGAGGATATCAAACTAAACTACAAGGCCATAGTAATCAAAATAAGATGGTACTGGTATAAAAAGACAACAGATCAATGGAACAGAATAGAGAGCCCAGAAATAAATCCACACCTTTATAGTCAATTAATATTTGACAGAGGAAGCAAGCACATACAATGGGTTAAAGATGACAGTTTATTTAATAAATGGTGTTGGGAAAACCAGATAGATACATGTAGAAAAATAAAACCAGACCACCTTCTTTTACCACACATTAGAATAAACTCAAAATGGATCAGACTTAAATATTAGACCCGAAACCATAAAAACTCTAGTAGGAAATACAGGTAGTAAAGTCTTAGACATTGTTTGTAGCAATATTTTATCTGCTATATCTCCCCAGGCAAGGGAAACAAAAGAAAAAAATAAACATATGGGGCTATATCAAAAAAGTTTTAGCACAGCAAAGGAGACCACAGACAAAATAAAAAGACAACCCATGGAATGGAAGAACACATTTGTCCACACATCTGATAAGAGGTTAATATCCAAAATTTATAACATACTTACAAAACTTAACACCAAAAAATCCCAAACAATTCAATTTAAAAATGGGCAGCCCTGGTTGGTATGGCACAATGGCTTGAATGACAGCCTACAAACTAAAGGGTCACGGCCACTTTGATTCCTGGTCAGGGCACATGCCTGGGTTGTGGGCCAGGTCCAGGTTTGGGGGCCTGTGAGAGGCAAGTGATCAATGTTTCTCTCCCTTTCTTTATCCCTCCCTTCCCTTCTCTCTAAAAAATAAATAAATAAAATCTTTTGAAAAAACTGGCAAAGGACCTGAATAGAGACTTCTCCAAAGAGGAAATATACACGGCCAACAGACATATAAAAAAAAATGTTCAATGTCACTCATCATCAGAGAAATGCAAATTAAAGCCACAATGAGGTTATTAACTCACACCTGTCAGAAAGGCCATCACTAATAAATCAACAAACAAGTACTGGCAAGGATGTGGAGAAATGAGAACCCTAGTGCACTTTCGGTGGGAATGCAGACTGGTGCAGTCACTGTGGAAAAGTGTGCAGATGCCTTTTGACCCAGTGATCCCATTTCTGGGAATATATCTGAAGGAACCCAGAAACACTAAATCAAAAGAACATAAACACTCCTATATTCATTGCAGCATTATTTACAACTGTTAAGATATGGACACAGACTATGTGTTCCTCAGTAGATTAGTGGATAAAACAACTCTGGGACATTTACATAATGGAATACTGCTCGGCCATAAAAAGGAACATTTTACCCTTTGTGACAGTATGGATGGACCTGGAGAACATTATGCTAAGTGAAATAAGCCAGTCAGAGAATGACAAGTACTGATGATTTATTCATACGTGGAATCTAATTTAATTAACAAACTGAACTAACAAGCAAAATACAAATTAGAGAGCAGGTTGACAGCTAGTGGTGGTGGGGTGTTAAGGGATAAAAGGATTGCGCAAAAAGGAAAAAGGACTTGTGGATGGGGAAAATAGTGTGGTGACTGCAGGGGGAGGTGTTTAAATGGTAATGGACAAAATAATAATAAAAAGTTTAAAAAAATTTGATGAGGAACAAAATATCTAGTCTCAAAGTAGCTCCTCACCAAATACTTATTGTTTACCAAATAACTTGTACAAAACTCTTATTTAACTAAAACCTATGGGGACACAGAAGGGTTAAAAGTATAGGGACAAACAGATGTATCCAGCAAATGCTAATCAAATGAAAATAGTGCAGCAGTGTTAATGTTAAGACAAAACACTCTTGAAAGAAAAACACCTAAGTCATAAAAGGAATAACTGACTAGAACCATATTAACAACTCTGAATTTATATGTAGTTAACATAATCTCATAGATATTTAGCAAATTTTGACAGAATTATGAAGAGACATTTAATGGGAGACAGTATAAAGAGACATTTAATGGGAGATAGTATGAAGAGACATTTAATGGGAGATAGTCAGTGGGATTTTTAAAAAACTTTCTTAGTAACTAATATATCAAGCAGATAAAAATAGGTAAGATAAAGAATTTAAGAATGCCATCAAGAACCTTACTAAATGAACAAATATGGAGCTCAATATTTGAGACTATGCATTCTTTTGAATGTACCAAGAACCATTTATAAAAAGTAATCACATAGCAGGCTGAAAAAAATACTAAAAAATCAATAGGGTACAGCTCAGAATCTCTAGCCACAGTACAATCAGCTTACAGAATAGAAAAAAAATAACCAAGCCTTTCATTTCGTGTTTGGAAATTAAAAGCAACACTAATCAATAACAACAATACTTCCAAACACCTCCTATATGTTAAAGAAAAAACAAAAATGGAAGTCAGAAAAACTCTGGCTGTGACAAATATATGCAGAGGGCTAATAGGCTGTTCCTTGTGTCATACCCTATAATTTTTAGTACATTTGAAATATTTCAAGATTTAAAAAGAAAATGCACTTATTGACAAGTAACAAGATAATACTGATTTGTTCCTTTGACATTTGTGGCACTTCTAGGCAAAATCTGATTAAAAGTCAATGGAGAGATTTCAAGTGACATGAAGAGCCATGGCCCAATAACTGGCTTCCTCATTTGCGGCCACGCTTTGGCACCTAATGTGCTTTCAGTGAAAGTTCCTGAGGGGGAGAAAATCATTACTCTGCTCAATAACCTAATTTGCTCTCAAATAATTGACTTTGTAATAATCAAATCCACCCAAAATACATTAAGATTTTCTAACACTGTTTTCCAAGGTAAACTAAAGATAAGTTTAAATGTTTTGAAAAACTGCAGCACCTCTGGCGTAAACCCATGCTCTGTCCTCGCCCTTCCTGGCCTCCACACCCTCCCCGAGGGCTGCCAACAAGGAGCCAGCTCTCTTCAATGGGCTCTGCTATGCACCACTCCAAAAACATCTGCAGCCTTAACTTTTCAACAGAAATGATAACTTATTGTATATAACATGAAAAGGTTTCCAATCTTTTTTTTTTTTTCTTTAAGATTTTATTTATTATTTTCAGAGAAAGGGGTAGGGAGAGAGGCAGAGAGGGAGTACGTCAATGTATAGTTGCCTTTCCCCTGCCTCCAGCTACAGACCTGGCTAGAGACCTGGCTTGCAACCTGGTCATGTGCCCTGGCTGGGGAATCGAACCAGTGACTTTTGGGTTCACAGGCTGCCTCCTTATCCACTGTGCCACCAGCCAGGGCAGTTTTCAATCTTAATGTAGATGAAAGTTTCAAGATTTTTCAGTTAGTTCAGCTTCATTTTACTTCTTAAATGTGGTTAACTTAACTCTGACTGCATACAATATAAAAACAAAATGTATTTCTCTCCTGAGTTAAAAGACTTAAACATTTAGGTATGGATAGTCAAAGTAATGAAAATAAGAGGTTAAGGATAATATAAAGTGACACCAAATATATATACATATATGTTAGATTAAAAAACAAACAAACAAAAAAACACCAAACCATGTACGTACATACCTAGCTTTACTCTATGCTGTTTCTCTTCTTCACTTCTGAGAAAAGTATCCAAAGTTCGTAGGTCTGTCATGTAGTCTTCTTTGTCAGTAGGGGAGTTATAGACAGTGGGTGAAGAACGGTAGCGAGATCTCAATCCACCACTCTCCACTGGTCCAACAGTGGTAGGGTATGGAGAAGGAGGAGAGGAACTATAGCTAGCCAACTATACAAAATTTAGAAAAAAAAACAACTTTATGTTATTTAATTGAAATTTATTTTTGTTTTGGTTTTTGACTTCCAAAAAGCAATACACTGCCCTGGCTGGTGTGGCTCAGTGGACTGAGTGCTGGCCTGTGAAAAGAAAGGTCGCCAGTTTCATTCCCAGTCACGGCATATGCCTAGGTTACAGGCCAGGTCCCAACTTGGGATATGAGAAGGGGAACTAATGGATGTTATCTCTTCCACATTGGTATTTCTCTCCCTTTCAACCTCCCTTCCCCTCTTTCTAAACGTAAATATAATCTTAAAAAAAAGAAATACACTGAAAGTAAAATCCAGAACACCGACAATAGCAAATGCTAACAAGGATGTGAAGTAACAGGAATTCATTCATTGTTGTGGGAATGCCAACTGGTATAGACACTTTGGAAGACAGTTGGATGGTTTCTTACAAAACTAAACGTACTCTTATCACCTAGCAATCGTGCTCCTTGGTATTTACCCAAAGGAGTTGAAGTCTTGTGTCTACACAAAAACCTGCACAAGATCTTTATAGCAGCTTTATTCATAGTTGCCAAAACTTGGAAGCAACCTAGTGTCCTTCATTCAGTAGGTGAATGGACAAACTGGTATATCTGGACAATGGGATATTATTTAACACTAAAAAAAAAAAAAAAAAAAAAAGAGCTATGAAGACATGAAAAAACATAAAGGAAACTTAAATGCATATTACTAAGTGAAAGAAGCCAATCTGAAAAGGCTCTATGTAGTACAGCTGCAACTATTCTGGAAAAGGCAAACTATGGAGACAGTAAAAAGATCAGCTGTTGGGTTGGGGTAAGGGGAAGGATGAATAAACAGAGTACAATCATTGTCAGGGCAGTAAAATACTCTGTATACCATAATGGTGGGTGCATGTTATACATTTCTTCAGACCATTAGAATCTCCACCACCAAGAGTAGGCCCTAATGAGAACCAGTGAGAATGGTAAGTCAGTGTAGGTTCATTAAGTATAACAAAGGACCACTCTGGTGCCTCATGGTGACAGTCAGGAAGACCGTGCCTGTGTGGGGCAGGGGCTATATGGGAAATCTCTGTACCTTCCTCTCAGTTTTGCTATAAACCTAAGACTGTTCTAAATATAAAGCCTATTTTTTAAAAAAGTAATATATGCACCCTAGCCAGGTGGTTCACTTGGTTGGAGCACTGTCCCGTATATCAAAAGGTTGCAGGTTCAACCCTTGGTCAGGGCCACATATGAGAGGCAACTGACTGTCTCTCTCTCTCTCTCTCTTTCTCTCTCTCTCTCTCTCAAATCAATACATATTCTTTGGTGAGAAATAAGTAAATAAATATAGAGGCATGTTTTAGAAAAACAAAAAATGTGAAAAATTGTCACTCCTAGAACTCTACCACCCAAAGATAATGTAATCTTTTCACATTTTATGTATTTTTAAATCTTTAAATGTATATGGCTATATCAATATATTTTTTCATGTAATTGACACTATAATGTTTAATTTTTTTATATCCCTGTTTTATTTATTTTTTAAAAAATATTTTTAAAATTTATTATTTTTAGAGAGAGGGGAAGAAAGGGAGGCAGAGAGGGGTAGAGATATATCAATGTATGGTTGCCTTTCACGTGTCTCCAGCTAAGGACTTGGCTGGAGACCTGGCTTACAACCTGATTATGTGCCTTGATTGGGAATCGAACCAGGGACGTTTTGGTTTGCAGGCTGGCACCTATCCACTGGGCCACCACCCAAGGCTATATCCTTATTTCGAAGTGAACCAAGTATTTTCCTATAAAAAGTCTTTATAAATATTCTTACTAGTTATATAGTATTTTTTTGTGTATGTGTATATCCACATATACACACCATAGTTTATATTTTTACTCTCTTTTAATTTAGACATTTAAATTGTCCACAATTTTCGGCTACTGTAAATGTTATGATTAACTTCTTAGTACATAAAACTTTGCTTAATTTGATGACTTCCTTTACAAGATTCCTAGAACTGAAATGACTTGATGAAAGCATAAGGATATATTTATACATATTCTTTTCAATAAAAAGAATATAAACTTCCCTAATTTGGTGAAGGAAATAGACCTGCAATTCCAGGAAGCACTGAGAGTTCCAAATAAGGCAGATGCAAAGAGGCCCACTGCAGGATACATCATAACTAAAATGCTGAAGGCTAAAGATAAAGATAGAATCTTAAAAGCATCAAGAGAAAAGAAGTTAGTTCCCATAAGACTGTTAGCTGATTTCTCAAAAATATTTTTGCAGGCTAGAAGGGATTGGCAATAAATATTCAGAGTCATGAAAAGCAGGGGTCTTACAGCCAAGATTGTTCTATCCAGAAAAGCTATTATTTAGACTCAATGGGCTGGTAAAGTTTCCCTGATGAGAAACAACTAAAGGAGCTCATCACCACCAAACCATTACATGAAATGTTAAAGGGACTTTTTTTCTTTTTAAGATTTTTATTCATTATTTTCAGAGAGAAGGGCAGAAAGGGAGGAAGAAAGGGAGAGAAACATCAACGTATGGTTGCCTTTCACCTGCTTCCAGCTGCAGATCTGGCTTGCAATTTGGTTATGTGCCCTGCCTGGGACTCGGACCAGTGACCCTTGGGTTCCCTGGCCAGCGCTAATAAAGGGACTTTTTTTAAAGAAAAAAGATAAAAACTACTAACAATAAAATGGCAATGAATATATATCTATCAACAATTGAATCTAAAAACCAATCTAATCAAACAAAAAGAACAGAGAGATACTCATGGATATGGAAAGTGTTTTGATGGAAGCCAGGTGGGAGGGGAGCTTGAGGGATGGGTGAAGAGGTTAGAGGATTAAGAAGTACAAGTAGATAGTTACAGAATAGCCATGGAGATGTAAAGTTATAGGAAATGGAGTAGCTAAAAAACCTATAAGCGTGACCCATGGACATGTGGGGACTCCCAGGAGAGTAGGGGGTGCTGGGTAGAGCAGGTAAAGGGGAAAAATCTGTGACAACTGTAATAGCATAATCAATAAAATGCAATATAAAAAATGTTGCACTGTGTTACATCAGAAAATTCAGGATTACTTATTTTAGTGTATGTCCATCAGCATTACTCTTTTAAAATGTTTAATTTCTCAAAATTAAAAAATGTACTTTCAATCTTCACTTCTTTATACTTATGAAGTTAAACTCTTTAAAAACAGAATTACAAAAGTTACTATTACCTATATTTTTAACTATTTAGTCCAGTACAAACGTTTTTTCTGCTAGTGTTTCATGATCAACTTCTAGTCTGTTGTAATAATTAATTAACAAATTATTCTATATGGCAGAAAGAAAGAAGGAACTTGTACCCTTTGCAACAACATGGATGGAGCTGGAGAGTATTATGCTTAGTGAAATAAGCCAGTCAGTGAAGGACAGGTATCATATGATCTCACCCATTACGGGACAATAATGAGCAAAACTAACAACAAGCAAAACAGAACCAAGTGTATGAATACAAGGAATAGGCCTGCAGTGGTCAGGGGGAAAGGGGTTGGGGGGAGTGGGGAGGCAGAGGCAAAGAAGGGGAGCAGCTTAGACAAGAACCTAGTATA
>PVIW01008034.1:0-65384 GCA_004026585.1 Noctilio leporinus | reverse complement strand
TAGTTTTCCATCCCTTCACTCTCAATCTGTGTCGATCTTTTGTTCTGAGGTGGGTCTCTTGAAGACAGCATATATGTGGGTCATGTTGTCTTATCCATTCGGCTACCCTATGTCTTTTGATTGGTGCATTTAATCCATTTACATTTAAGGTGATTATTGATTGATACTTATTCATTGCCATTTTCTCCATTTGTGTCTGAAAATACACATTCTTTTCAAATGCACATGCAACATTCTCAAAGATAGACTACATGGTAGGACACAAAACAAGCCTCAAAAAATTCAAGAAAATTGAAATCATACCAAACATCTTCTCGGATCACAACAGCTTGATACTAAAAAACAACCTCAAGGGAAAAAAAAACACACAAAGCATTCAAATTCATGGAGAATAAATAAAATACTATTAAATAATGATTGGGTTAACAATGAGATCAAAGAAGAATCAAAAATTTCTGTAAATAAGTGAAAACAAACACACAACAGCCCAATCCTATGGGATACAGCAAAGGCAGTCCTTAGATCAAGTTCATAGCAATACAGGCATACCTAAAAAGGATAGAAGAATCTCCAATAAACAACCTAACCATAAAGCTATAAGAACTAGAGGAAAAATGGCAACCAAAGCCCAGAGCTAGTAGAAGAAAGAAAATAATCAAGATCAGTGCAGAATTAAATGACATAGAAACTAAAGAAACAATTCAAAGAATAAATAAATTCAGCAGCTAGTTCTTTGAAAAGATAAACAACATCGATAAGCCTCCAACCAGATGCATCAAGAAAAAAAGAGAAAGGACACAAATAAATAAAATCAGAAACAAAAGAGGAAAAATCACAACCAATACCACAGAAATACAAAGGATTGTAGGAAATTACTACAGATAACTATGTGACAAGAAATTTGACAACCTGGATGAAATGGAAAATTTTCTGGAAACAAATAATCTTCCAAAACAGAATCAAGAGGCAGAAAGCCTCAATAGACCAATAACAAGTAGTGAAATTGAAGCAGTAATCAAAAAACTCCCAGCACACAAAAAGCCCAGACTGGATGGCTACGCAGTTGAATTCTACCAAACATTTGGGGAAGAACTAACTCCTATCCTTCTCAACCTATTCCAAAAAATCCAAGAAGAGGGAAGACTTCCAAACTCTTTCTATGAGGTCAGTATTATTTTGATCCCCAAACCATGTCAAGACAACGAAGAAAGAAAACTACAAGCAAATATCTCTAATGAATGTAGATGGTAAAATCCTGAACAAAATATTAGCAAACAAGATCCAGTAATACATTAAAAAGATCATACACCACGATCAAGTGAGATTCATCCAGGGATGCAAGGATGGTATAATATTTGCAAATCAATAAACTTAATACATCAAATAAACAAAATGAAAGACAAAAACTATATGATCATATCAAAAAATATATTGTTTGTAAAATTAAATCTGTTCTAAAACCAAGGGGAACTTGACAGATGTCTCCTCCTCTCTCACCCTGTGAGCACTTCGTTTCTCCAACCTCAAACTAGCATGAATCTCTGACTGTCTCCCCATCTCCACCATCTACCAATGGTCAGCCTTCCTTATTCATCACCTGAGTTGCTAGAAACATCCTCCTGCTTCAATCTTGCTCCTTCCCAATAATCTTTGCATTGCAATCAACAAGATCTTCATAAATTCCATTTGGAATATCCTCTCTCCCTGGTTCTCCATAGTCCTAAACTGCAAAGAATGAGCCACCTTTATAAAATCTTCTCCCTCCAGTCCACACCTGGCCTATCTTGTCCTTTGAAAATCTCTTCTCTGAAATCGCCCTGAATGCATCAAGTTTGTTTTTAGCACTTTACCATTGAACTTTCTTTTGACTTCTCTGCCTAGAATGTCCCCAACCCCTCTCTCTTCCCTCACCTGACCCATTTATTTACATCATCTAAGACACAGCTCAAAGAAAGCTTCCCCATCAGCAAGAATTGAGAGAAATTTCTGGCACAGCACATGTTGAAGACATTTTTCAGGCCACATCACATACACAGTGGTGCTAAGATCTGTTATTTGTGTCTCCTGCACTGTTACCTCCTAGAGAAAAGTTTAGCCATTCATTCAAAAGTTACTTATTCAGCCCCATGACATACCAGGCACTCACTGTGCATACAGCAGGGAAGGCATAAGTTCTGGAATTTTGATGCTTAGAAATAAGCAATCACATAAATCAGCGACACAGTTTCTGGAAATGATGGATACACTACAGCTATAGCTTTCTCTTTTCTATTCCTCGAGATCCAACCTAATTTTTGATGTAAAGTACATGTCAATAAATTTTTTTGAATGAACGTGAAATGCTAAACATCAGCATGATGATAATGAAGTACTAAGGAAAGAAAAACATGTTTAGAGAATATGTGATAAATAGTAGAAGAGAAGAGCAAAGAAAATAGAGAAAACAGATGGAGGCTCTGAAGAATTCTGAACATTGAAGTTATATAGGAGTTTTTGTTCTTGCCTTTTTAAGGTAGTGGCAAAAAAACTAGAGAGAGGTGGGGGAGGTGATGGATTGATTGATGAAGAAAAGAGCAGCAGTTGTATTTCATTGAAAAGTAACAGAACATCTTAGTCAGCTTGGGCTACTATAAGAAAATACCATAGACTGGGCAAATTAACCAATTTACTTCTCACAGTTCTGGAAGCTAAAAATCTGAGCTGGCTGGGTTCTAGTGAGAACCCTTCCCTGGATTACAGAAGGCCAGCTTCTTGCTGTGGTGTCTGATCATTTTCCTACAAAGGCATTAATCCCATCACGGAGGCTATAGCTTCACATCCTAATCTAACCCTACTTCCCATAAACCCCAGCTCATAATACCAGCACACTGAAGGTCAGGACTTCAACATGAATTTACAGGGACACAAGCATTCAGTTCATAACAGAGAAATAACTTTTTCTCGGATATGAGCTTAAAAGAAGTATGTAAACAGATAGAATTAGTTTGCTGGGGAAGTGATCTGAAAATTCAGGGGTTTGTCCTGGAGATTTCTGTTTTCTTAGAGCCTAAATCAAGGTAAACTGCTCAGTGTGGGTGGGGGGCAGGATGGGAAGGAAGAGCCTGGGGAATTAAAGGAAACTGTAAAAGTTTTCAATGACCTCAAAGGAGAATGGGAAAAGCAACTTTCTAGAGGCTGAAAGAGGACCTTGCCTCCCCCCACACCCCACTTCCCACAGCAACACCCACACTCAGCTGTTTGAACACCACCAGTTGCAGTAACTTCACTTGACGTAGTTGTATGATTTTCTAAGAAGTCTTCATGCTCAGGTACACAGGGGAAGAACAGAGGTGGAGAGACAGGCTTGCTGCTGAGAAGAAGATTATGAGCCCCAGGTCCTCAGGAAAGCAAGTGAAGCACAGCAGGGGGTTGGCAGCTCCAGAAACTTATCCATGCCTGGGGCCTAGTGATGTCCATGTGGGAGCAGGTCAGCACCCAAAGAATAATACAGTTGAAAGTTTTACTTCAAAAAGCAAAGAAGATTCCTTTGTTTAAACTACATAAAGTCAAGTGGATATATAAGATCATTTAACCCTGTTCTTAGAACACTTAAGCCTAACCCAGCAGCTTCAGTTCTTTGATTTGCTTTTATGGTACATGAATTTCCTAATATAGTTCCTAATGTGTTTTGTGGCCTAACTCACCTGCTAGCACTGGACTTTCCTCCCATTTCCAAGAACAAGGATAATCCATCTATGTAATAAAGCTTGCTCCAGGACAAACCTGCAATAGCCACAGATGTGGAACATTCACAGGATAGACAGGCACCTCCAGGGCAAGTGAGGGGTTAAGCAAATTTAAGTCAGATCTCAGACAATCTGCTTAAAAAGAGGGACACATTGTTGGATAGGGAACCCACAAATTTTTGCAAATGGGACACATGAGAAATGATGTTGCAGTTGCATTTTTTTTAACTTTATCTGTATTGTATTTTTTTCCACTGGCCTTTAGTCCCCTATACTCCCTGACCCCAGCAATCAACACACATTAAATTTTACTGAATCAAAAGAAATGTTCCTGTGGTTCTCTGAGGCCCAGAGGATAAAAAGACTTAAGTATTGTCTAAGCCATTCTTAGTCCTGACTGTCCATGGAAAACCAAGTGTGACACAGAGATATTGCTCCTGTGTAAAAAGGAACTTGGCCCACAGACAAGTCTAAGTTTGTAATATGAGCAGGAAGGGGTGGGTGTGTTTTCAGCATGCCAGCAGGTCGACTGGGGAAAAGGTAATGTTTACTGCAGGCCTGGGGAAACGTGGACAATCTGCAGCAAAAGAGCTGGAACTGCAGCAAATGACACAGTGTCACTGCCATCAGCCCTGGCCAAAGTGGCTTTGTTACCTTTAGGCAAAAGGGGAACATTGGGCAACTTTCTTAAAAAATAGCAGATTAAGCCCTGGCTGGTGGCACAGTGGATAAGGAGCCAGCCTGTGAACCCAAAGGTCACTGGTTCCATTCCCAGGCAGGGCACATAACCAGGTTGCAAACCAGGTCTCCAGCCAGGGCTATAGCTAGAGGCAGGTAAAAGGCAACCATACATTAATGTCTCTCTCCCTCTTTACCTCTCTCCCTTCCCTTCTCTCTCAAAATAATAATAAAATCTTTTAAATTTTTTTTTAAAAAATAGCAGATGAATAAGACCTGGCACACAGATCTGTGTCAACAGGCAAAAATGAAGGGGAGGGTTGAGAATATGTGTGAGGGAAGGCAGTCCTGAAGTCCGTCACTGAGAGACATTCAGCAGCACAGATTGGATTTGCCCTTTGTGTTGGTTAAATTTGCTGAAATCCACTCAGAATGAATACCTAGGGCAATGTCCCTTGCACAGAGTGACTGTTACCTAATGGCACCAGTTCAAAGTTCTCAATCTTGACTGGAATTGGGATCTGAAGAGATGCTGTTTCTTCCATAATTAAGGAAACACACAGGACTTGAGAGCTACCTGGCAAATTTAAGGTCACCTCAGGGTCCAAGGTGGCTGAGAGGGCAGAGGGTAGGAGGGAGAAGGGAGAGGATTTACACAAATCCATACATTATTGTATTGGGAACCATCATGCTTTCCACATCCATTTATTTACCCTCCTAAAATTTGCCATGTGCTGAGTAATTGCAGTCAGCTCATTAAAAATCTCTTGGAGCAAACTGAGCCTTTGGAGGACAAATGTGAAAGATGTTGGACCAAAGTCAATGTTTTGTATTTAAAGGGTAAAGTCATGGCTGACATTTTAGGGTATGACAGGATGGTCACCATGAACTAAAGCATTGAACAATTATTTGGGGACAATTTGATCAATAGAAAGAGCTAATCTTCACCTATACAGAAACAAAATCTAGTATAACTGACCCCTATTTATTTTCAATATACATTTCTGGGTGTAAATTATCTTGGAAAAATGCCTTAATTTATGTTTTTGACTATCCAATGAAGCTATTATATCTAAACAGAGGTTCTTAAATTATTTGAGGGGTAAAACATTAGTGAGTTGTGAAACATAATAAAATATTAATATCTGACTATTTTCAAAAGGATTTTTTTCTTTTAAGTGCTTAAAAGTATGTCAACATTGAAAGCATGTGATAAAAATTCACAACTGTGAGCATAGCTTTCCATGAAAATCCAGCAGTATTCTGCTAAAGGTTTGGTGCTTATTCACTCTTTTTCTTACCAGTTTAAGCACTTACTGGCAGATAAACACTAGAACATGTCAAAGATCTAAGAAAAAACTATTGGAGAACTTTCTAAATTGAGCTAATTCTACCCATTTTCTCAACCTTATGTGTGCAATAGGAATGGTCCTTGTTTTACTTTAACAGAATTCTTGTTTCAGCCTGTAAAACACACATTTTCCACAGGAATATAGTTGGAGAGCCATTGTCCTAAGATGTCTTTCACCTCCTATGTCTGTCTTACAATATATTAAAATGCATTTCCTAGAATATATGGGGGAGTTTTGCCTGCAAACTGAAATCACTCTTACTCTTTACTTGGCTTGAATCTCACCTACTTTTACCTTATTCTCTGTAAATTTTGTGAGATACTATGCATTCCTTTTTGGGGGTGGGGGAGATATATATAAGTAAGTTATTCAGATACAACACAAAAGGAACTAACACCTGCTCCTTCCCCAACCCCAGAAAACAAAGTTTAAAGTTTAGGAATTTAGAGTGTTAAATTAGTCATGTGTTCAATTTTTCATTTTTATAGCAAATAATTTAGAAACTTTGTTCCATCTATACTAGACACCATTCCAGGACTGGTAATAAAGTAGTAGATAAAATATATCAAGTACTGTTCCCATGGAACTGACATTCTGGAAGGAGTAAACAAGACGAACAATTAACTAACACTTAGTAATACAGTAACAACTGGTAACAGTAGCAACTGGTAGTGAGGGCTATGATTAAAATCAAGCAGGATGTAGGAGATGGAAAGGGAGGTTTTACTTAAGTTAGTCAGGGAAGGCCCCACAGATAAGGTGACATTTAAACAGGAAAACCAAAGGAAAAATTCAGGGCAAAGCATGCAGCTATCTGGGACAGGAGCATTCCAGGAAGAGGGCTGGCAGGTGTCAGGACCTGGGCAGGACTTGCTCTTTAACCCTTCTAGGACCTACATGTCCCCAAAGCCTTTGTAGCTTTACACATTTAAATAGCCTCCCTCCTGGTGACTTCTTTTATAAGTACAAAGTCAAAGTCTCTAGAACTGAACTTTTCTATCATTTCAGAATCCCCATATTACCTCAACTAGATACACCTGTGTTCTCAATCGCAGATGCCAGTTTTCAAAGCAAAGCATTCTTTTAATGGTTTCCACTAATCTACCTTCACTGTATGGGGGACAAAGAAGGATGAGCTCTGGCATTCACCCTCAGTGTGAAAACTCACTGAGACTACAGTTGGCTTTGAGAAGGCACCTGGTTTCTGCCAAAGCTCATCTTGATGTTTTCCTGCAAAGCGTGAGACAGTTTCCTCACTTGACCCAGATTTCTTTGAAAATGACAGCCAGGGAAACAAGTGAATGAATGGGAGCAGGGTCCTTGGCTTTGTTTGAACTTCGTTTGTGAACAGCATCCATCCTCAGACCACATGTCCGTGTGGTTCTTACAGAAAGCCTGGGTTTCCATGGCACTGGTTCAAATCCCTTGCAACTTTTGCAGCAAAACCAGCCTCAGAACAAACCAAATGCTATAGCACATTGTTTCCCAAAAGATTGACACTATGCTGTTGGATTTGTGGTTCCACCTATATATTAACCAATGTAACCTCAATAAATTCAATAAAAATATATTTTAAAAAAAGAAAAACTATCCTGACTGGTATGGCTCAGTTGGTTGGGCCTCATGCTGCAAAGAGAAAGGTCATAGGTTTAATTCCTGTCAGGGCACATACCTAGGTTGCAGGTTTGGTCCCTTGTGGGGTTTTGAAAGAAAGGCAACCCGATCAATGCTTCTCTCTCACATCGATGTTTCCCTCCCTCTCTTTCTCTATCCTTTCCCCTAGCTCTAAAATAACTAAATAAAATCTTTTAAAAATATAAATGAAAAAGAATAACTTGTCCAGAATGCATTTCATCTGTCACAGCAAATTATACAGAGAAACATCACCCTGCCCCTGGACAGGCACGGTTTCCATTTTTCTCCTGCTGTGACTATGGCAGTGGAAGTGAGAGACTGGAAGTTTTACTAAACAGCAAAGTACAAACCCCTGCATCAGATCAAGTGGCTTCATCCACCCATACAATTGGGAATAACTTAATGGCCATTCCTAGAAAGTTACCTTTTCACGGATATTCAGAAAGTGTATCCATTATCAATTGCAGTAGTGGCAACCTTTGTATTAGGATAGGTGTTGGAGGTCTGTCAAGGCTTGCCTTGTCCCACCCATCATGTAGCAATGTGCTTTATTCCACAGCCAACCCTCTTGGCAACCCTGTATAGGATGTGTCATCGGGGAAGAATGCAGCCATGTAGTAGTGAATGTATCTTCTCTGTCACAAAACTGGAAAAAAAAAAAGAAAGAAAGAAAAGGCTGATGCAGAATGGACATTAGTTTGAAATTCAGCTCTCCCCCACCCCTACTCCCACCCGACACTGTGTGCTCCAGAGGTAAAGCTCACCTGCAGGGCAACCTCTGTGTTTCACCTGCAGATGAAAACCAGCAGGTAGCAGTGTCAGCTGTTTAATTTTGCCACTTTACAAAAATGATCCTTTAAAATCTTTTAGAGAGAATGGGTAAGAAGTAAAATGGGCTTCTGTGGAATCGAATGTGTGAATTGTTTTAAAAATATCCAAGGCAAATGTGGCAAAATGCTTGTAATAATTAATACACAGCAAACCTAGGTGGTGAGGACATAAATGTTCATTATATTATTTATCTTTTCCAGGTCCATGAATTTTTTCTTATTTTTTTCTCAATCCCTCCTCCTTCCCCCCAAATTTTACTTTTTATTTTAATAAAAATATGCATTAAATAATGAAAATAATAAATGGTCATTTGGTCATTGATATTTAATAATATAAAAGACATTAATAAAAACAACTCTGGATGTTTTGACCTTCAATTTATAGAGTTAAGTATACTTATATATTTCCATTTACATTATTTGAAGTTAATGTCTGGACTTCTCCCTCCTCTCCCCAGAGGTTCCTGAAAAGCAGAGTACATACCACTTTTCATTGAATGGTCTGTCATTAGCTAATGATATTATGAGAGAATGTTATTAAAACATCCATATAATGCTATACCATCCCACCTCCCTGCTTGGGACAAAACATTTCTCCCCCTGTGCTGACATCTGCCAGTTGTGTGGACACAACTTGGAATGGTAGGTTTCCCCACCAGGCAATACGGTCCCCAGGCCTAGCAGGCAAGAGCAGCTCTGCGGTCTGGTGCTGATGGAGTGAGGCTGCTGAATAGATTGCAGGCACTAGGGCTTACCCATGCAGCGGGGAGATAGGTGCTAAGCATCAAACCAGAGTGTTTCCTGTCTTCTGTTGTTGTTAGTTTGAACTGCCCCCAGAGAAACCTTTCTAAGGAGAATGCGTCAAACTGTGCAGAAGCAGGAGATTTTTTTATGTCCAGTTGTGTCTTTACAGATTATCACTTGCCTCAACATTACCAATTGATTTTGAGTTCACTATATCTCCCAATGTTTATTTTTCCCTGCCTTCAGCACTGACCACTTGTGGCCACCACCAGCTGCAGTTTAGATTAACACTCCTCTGGCATCTCCTGTGTCCTGTTAGTGCCATGAGGTTGTCTGATGCTGTGGAGTCCCAACCCCCATTTAGGTCAGAGGAGGCAAATGCCCAGGTTACACACAAGGTGCACCCTCCATCAAGAGCTAGCGTGGAAGACACTCTGTGGTAGGAAGAAAGCATTAAGGAGGCAGTCTGGCTAGTCTTACTGCCTTGGTAGAGTCCATCTCATGTCCTTCAAGTCCTCTGTGCCTATAACCAGAGCCACACATATATCTTGGCAGGGGGCAGGGGACAGTGGAATGATGAGATCAAAAACAATCATTCCAAGATATTGAGGGGGAAAAGGGCTGGAAATTGCTGTTTCTCACCTCTACTGAAGTCATTCTCACCTTTATCTCATCTCCCAGGTAGAAGAAAAGGGTACTTGCCATCCACAGCAAGATGTGTTTTAGCAGATCAGAACTGGGTTATAAATAAATAAATAAATACGCTGGGCACAGGTAAGCAATGATAAGAATTATCTCTCCATACATTTTACACTCATGCACAAATAAGTTGTTCAGAGCTAAAGGCATCTGTTAAAGATGGATTACCTAATTGGAATTTAGCACCTTTCTTTTCTTCCTATTTTGTTTACATAAATAACACAGTGCCCATTATTCCCAAATTCTAGCTGGGACTTTAAAGAAATTACAAAACCCTTGAGAGGCAATCTACATGCAAATTCTTGCTAGATTTATTTGTTTCCTTATTTTTCACAATTACTATACCAACATACAACATAGTGATTTGGCTATGTTCTTTCAAAGCTTTGACTTCATAGGAACAACTTTATTTTCCCACTGACAATTCTTTAGAATTAAGTCTGGCACACATACGTGTTCAAGTGTACAACAAAAAGTCACAAAATACTGCATGCTATAAATGATGAGCCTTGTTATTTTTCATGCCAGGCTCATGTAGTTGAACCACATCTATTTTTTAAAAGCAGGTCATGACCCACTAAACTGATTTAATGACCTACAAATAGTCAAGAACTGGTAGCTGGAAAACCACTGGTTCAGTGGTTCTCTGGGTTATCACAGGTGTGAAGTATGATAAGAGTGAGGGAAGGGAAGGAGGATCCTTTTACTCAACCCCCTCCTTCCATTCCCATCCCTCATCTCCATATAATATCCCACTATCTTAGAAAATGATGGTAAATACTATCAAAGTTGCCAATATCAATGACATAAATTGTTAACACTAACTCAGTTTTCTTTGTTTTGTGTAGGTATAAGAAAACTCAAAATTTTCATCAAGACAGGAAATTAATACATAGAAAACCTAGTGCCTTTTCCTTCACTTCATGAGTGCTTACTCTGTTCTCCCAATTATTTTTTCCTCTAAGTCAGAGGTTGGCAAACTGCAACCCACGAGTCAAATCTGGCCCAGGCCTGTTTTCATAAATCATATTGGAACACAGCCACACTCATTTGTTTGTGTGTTGTTTGTAGGTGTTTTCAGGCTACAATAGCAGAGTTGAACAGTTAGGACAGAGAGATCTGACTCACAAAACCTAAACTATTTACTACCTGGCGCTTTGCAAGAAAACAGTGCCCACCCTGCTCTGAGCACTTGAAAAACAACATTCCTCTGAGAACTCAGGAGCTCTTTCCCCATAAGATGTTTTTTGTTCAAACCGCTTTACTGTTTACTGTTTACAAACTATTTACTGAGATACCAAAGAGGTGGTATGATTTCTATTGCCAGTTAGGGTTTAGAGCAAGAAAGTGATAAAGTCAGAAATATGTCTTATTAATTTGTGTATATTTTTAAATAACACACAGAAAAGTAACTTCAGATGTCTGGGATCATGGTCTATTTTGCTATCTCCTATGTAATTTTCAAAGTACACATAAAACTCACTACCTATACTGTATTTATGTTAATATTAAAATCACTTACTATCAAGTAAAATTCATGGTCCAGAAAGAAAAGTGTTTCAAGGACTGCGGTAACAATAGGCCATTATTTCCCTTAATGGTGTTCTACCTCTGGTGAAAGTGTGCCCTTCAGGCAAAGGGAACATTTTGGGAAATTCCAAACACCATCACAAACCTGCCGAGGAGGTTTGAGTCAGTGGTTCCCAAGGGCTGGGCTAGGGGTGCTGCCCAGAGCGCAGGCAGTAAAGAACCTAAACAAAATAACAAAACCAACTAAAATCGATCTGCTTTTATTATCAACATAAGCTAATCATTGTAATCACAGTGTTAAAATACTCCTCCACACACATAAAAACATTTGCTGATCCAAGTTCTAAACAATTACTGCAGTCATGGTCGAGTTTTTGTGTGTGTTGAACTACGTTCCTCAAATACTTATATTCAAATCTTAATCCCTGTGACTTGATTTGGAAAGAGTGTTTTTGCAGATCAAGTTAAGACAATATTGTATTGAAGTATGTGATGAGCCCTTACTCCAAACTTACTGATGTCCTTATGAAAAACCAGTCAGGGGTCCTGGCTGCTTGCTCAGTGGATAGGGGCCAGCTTGCAAACCCAAAGGTCATTGGTTCGAATCCCAGCCAAGGCACATAACCAGGTTGGAAGCCACATCTCCAGCCAGGTCCGTAGCTGGAGTCAGGTGAAAGGCAACCAAACATTAATGTCTCTCTCCCTCTCTTCCTCCCTCCCTGCCCTTCTCTCTGAAAATAATGAATAAAATCATTTTTAAAAAAAGAAAAGAAACCAGTCAGATGAAGAAAAGTGCCATATGATTTCACTTATATGTGGAATCTAATGAACAAAATAAACAAACAAACAAAGTAGAAATGAACTCATAGTTACAGAGAATAAACTGATAGCTGCTAGAGGGGAAGGAGTTTGGGGTGAAAATGGCGAATGGATTAAGCAAAAGAAAGAAAGAAAGCCTCATAAACACAGACAACAGTAATGGTGATTACCAGAGGGAAAGAGGGGGTGGGAGGAGGTAGAAGAGGGTAAATGGAGGTAAATGGTGAAGGGAGAAGGCTTACTTGACTTAGGATGGTGAACTCAATACATTATACAGATGATATATTAGAGAATTGTATGCCTGAAACCAATATAATCTTATTGACCGACATCACACCAATAAATTCAATAAAATAAAAATTAAATTAAATTTTAAAAAAAAAGAGAAATAGAAACATACACAGAAGAGGTCAGTCTCATGGGGGCAGAGATTAGAGTCAGTGCCTAGAGGCATCAAGGATTACCAGCCACCCTGGAGCTGAGAAAGGCCTGGACTAGAGTGTTTTCCCCCGGCCCTCATAAGGAATCAACCCTACCAACACCTTGATTTCAGACTTCAGGTCTCTTGGGCTGTGAGAGAATAAAATCCTGTTGTTTTAAGACACCCTGTCTGTGGTAATTTGTTATTGCTGCCCAAGGAAACTGCTACAGATATGTAAACTATAATTAATGCATTGGTGGTTTCTGTCATTTAATAAACAATGTATTCCATGTGAAAGTTAATCCAGAGAACACCAGTTTATACAGAGGGCTCCTGAACAGAAAGACTCAACTGCCTGCCTCCATTTGGTGGGAAGAAGCCCAGTGGTGCAGAACATTTTGAGCTTGCTCCAGGGACTTCTCCAGCTCCTGAAGTGATACACACTTTGCATTAAACCTTAGTTTCTAAATAAAAAGTAATAGGACAGTGAAGACAAAGAAACAACTTGAATTACTTCAATCTGTTTTTCAAGTTGACCATCTTGAGGTTTTATTTATGGTAAAATCTAAAGGAGTCAGATACCAAAGGAATGGCAAGATGGAATTTTGTGTTTAGTAAAATACCAATTTTAGTTTACAAGATATTTTACCAAACCTAGAAACGTATTTTTAAATAGAAATGTACTATTTGAATTACTTATTTTTGATAGCTAAAAAACAAATCAAGAAAGTCATTATTTCTGAATATAATATAATCATCAACAAAAATAACTGTATTATTTGGATGAGGGGAGTTTTTTTGTTGTTGTTGGGTTTTTGGTTTTTTTTTAAGATTTTACTTTACCTCTCTCTAAAAGTAGAGGGAGGGAGAGAAACATCATTGTATAGTTACCTTTCACCTGCCTCCAGCTAAAGACCTGGCTGGAGACCTGGTTATGTGTCCTGGCTGGGGAATCAAACCAGCAACCTTTGGGTTTGTAGGCCAGCACTTTATCCACTGTGCTACCAGCCATGTTTGGATGAGAGGAGTCTTCGAATTACCTGTATGGTGTGTTAAATATTCTGGGTGTGTCACTGTGGGGAAGAAGACCTGTCAGCATCCCTCTTATCAGCCCCATGGATGATCACTGCCTCTCTTATTTATGAACCTACAACCAAGTATACACTGGCATTCGGCTACATTTTGGAGACACAAAAATAAACACACATAGTCCTTGTCTTCAAGCAGTTCATGTGGGAGACTAACATGGCCATTGTTTCTGACAACCTCAGAATCAACTCTGAATTTACTTTAAAAATATATTAGTATTGATTCTGGAAAATAGGTTTGTAGATTCTTATGAAGTTAAATATATCTTATCATATGACCCAACAATTGTACCTATAGGTATAGAGGAATAACAATAAGTTCATACACACACAGCTGCATAAAAAAAATATTTATAAGCCTTGGCTGGTGGCACAGTGGATAAGGTGCTGGCCTGCGAACCCAAAGGTCGCTGGTTCGATTCTCCAGCTAGGGCACATAACCAGGTTGCAAGCCAGGTCTCCAGCCAGGACAGTAGCTGGGGGCAGGTGAAAGGCACCATACATTGATGTCTCTCTTCCTCTCTGCCTCTCTCCCTGCCCCTCTCTCTAAGGATAATATAATAAAATCTTTAAAATATATATTTAGATTGACTTTGGAGGGAAAGGGGGGAGGGGACAGAGGGAGAATAAAAGGATGGATGTAATACAACAATAATAAAGTAAAATTATATATATTTATAGCGGTTATACTCATAATTGCCCCAAACTGGAAACGACCAAAATGTTCCTCAACAGGCGAATGAATAAGTAAACTGAGGCACTTTGCTGTAACAAACTACAACTCAGAAATAAAAAGAAGCAACAAATCTGATACAATAACCTGGATGAATCTTAAAGGCAGGTGATGAGTGAAATAAGCCTATCTCAAAAAGTTATACACTGTATAATTACATTTGTATGACATTATTGAAAAGAAAAACTTTTAGTATTGAGGAATAGATTAGTAATTGCCAAAGGCTAGGGATGGAAGAGGGTGTCGTCATAAAGGGACAGCCCTTTATAGAACTGCACACTGAAAGAGAAATGTCAACTTTATTGCATGGTTGAAAGGTTTAAGCAGTAGAGAACAAAGCCTTGAGAACTAGGTTAAGACAGGGTGGTGAAGAGCTGCACAGAGGTTTTAAATGAATTCCTTTTGCAATGGAGAAACTAAAGATTTTTAATCATGAAAGAATGATGATTAGATTTTAGTTTTAGTAGGATCATTCTGGTGATAGATTGGAGAGGGTTACATTGAAGAGACAGAAATCAATTAATATTCTATTGCAAGAGAGACCAATTAAGGGCATGGGATAATGAATTCAGCTTTGAACATAGTGAGTTAGAAACATTTATGGGGCATTGAAGCAAAAATGTCTATGGGGGGCTGAATATATGAGTCTGAAGCTACAGACAGAGGTTTGAGCTAATAATAGTAACATTTGAGACTTGAAGCAATAGTATGGGTGAAGTTACCTTTGATGAATTGTATATAGGGTCAGGAGAAAACAAGCACTTTGGGAATGCAACTAGAAAAATTATAGTACGTGAGTCTGAGAATTATATTTTGCTTTGCAAATTTGAGAGAAAGAACATTGCCTTCAGAAACATACCAAAAGGATAACTGACCTAGAATGGAGGCGGTAGACATTGAAATGCAGATGAAGCCACACAATATTTTTTCTTGGAAAAAGGCAAGCAATGAGCAAATAAGCAGAACGGGTCAGTGCACAGACTTAGTGGGTTCAGAAGCTGTCATCATGACTGGAAGGAAAGCTCATGAGTGAACGTGTCTCCTGGTGGAAGTGGTGTTTTATCAGGACAGACAAGTGTGAGAGCCCAGAGGCATAGAAGAGGAGTTCATTTCAGGATGAGAGGAGAACAGGCTGTGAAAACAGCAGTGATATTTGGGAGAGCTCAGTTGCACAAGCCTAGTGGGTAAATAAAGTGGAAGATGACACTATACAGGCAGGCTGCAGCCACGTTTGTGCAAGATTTAGAGTTAGTTTTCCAGGAATTTGGATTTTCTCCAAAGGTACGGAGAGTTCTCGAGGCCCTAGAGGAGCAATATCACTTGTATCTATGCTTCCGGAAAGGGGTTCTCACAGCTGTGTCTTGGGGAGACATTGTTGGAGAGACCATCACAACAGATTCCAAATGAAAGGGAATGGGCCTAAGGTAGAGTGCCTAGAGCACAAAGAGAAGGGAGGAAAGAAAATAATTTAAGAAATATTTCAGGAAGCCTGGACAGGTCTGAAGATCATGGGAAGGCTTTAGAAGCAAGTCAGGTTCTGTGGGAGGGATTGAAGCAAAAAAGGAAACAACACTGACAATCTGACCTAGATGGGGACATAGACTAATGTCATCAACTGCTGTGGAAGGACAGTTGGTCAGTTAGTATAGGATGAGGTTGAGTTGTCTGTGCATATGTTCAGAATGCCTTTGAAAGTTAAGATCTAGCTGTTAAGGGAAAGACATCCAGATATAGGTGTATTATTGGAAATCCCCAGTGTGCAGGTTTGGGATTACCAGAGAATAGGAGATTTCCCTAGAACATTTACTCCTTAAGGTTTTGTCAACGGAATAGGAACCCCACATCCACAGAGGAGGGGTAAGTAAAGTGAAGAGACATTACTTTCTGACAGCTAATTATAAATTCCCAGAAATAGGTTTGCAGATAACTTCACTTCTCACCACGTATAATACATTCCCAAAATGCTAGAACATAGGAGAGAAGGCCTCCCCCCAAAAAACAGAATGATCTTCTGAAGGGGGTGTCCCTTCTTGTACAGGCTTCCCCCTATAAGATGGGTGTTCTAGAAACCCATCTGTATCAGTGTACCAACTGGTATTGCTGTGAGAGGCTACATATGGCCTCAGTAAAATGTTTTTGAAGACTCTTTCAATGTGTTTGCCCATTTCATGATGGGTGATTTATGAGCCCACCTGAGTGCTGAGTGTTCAGCAGTTTTTGACCAAAAACGGCATGACCCCCATGCCCCACCCTCCCTTCACCCAATCTTGCTCCTGAGTGATTTAATTTTGTTACTATAATGAAAAAAAAAAAAAATTCCTCAAAGGGAAATGTTTTGCCTATGTGAAGAAGATGGAACAAAAGACAGTAGAAACACTAAAAGGCATCAAATTTGGCAAGTTAAGAAATGTTTTGAGTGGCAGAAAAAACATCTTGATAAGTGTATTATATTAAGTGGAGAGTACTTTGAAGGTAAGTGAACTTTAAGTATGTAATAATAAATACAAACTTTTTTATAAACAAAGTCAAAATGTTTGCATTTCATTATCTGTTCAGGGCACATGCCTAGGTTGAGGGTTCCATCCCTGGTCATGGAACACAATGAATGTTTCTCACATTGATGTTTCTCTCTCTGTGTGTCCCCTAAATTCTCTCTCTCTAAAATCCATAAACATATCCTCAAGTGAGGACTTTTTTTCAATGTAGAAACTATGGATATTATACAAGATCTATCCATAAATATCCAGCCATGTACTATGAAAAAGAGACATTTATTAAAGAACATACAAGAAACATTGTACCTACAACAATGATGCCTCAGTCCTCTTCAAAGTAGGCACCTGGGGACCTCACACAGTTCTCCCAGCACCTCTTCCACCACTCTAAACACCCTGTAAAACCCTGTTGGAATCGCTACCAGCTCCCCAATCTTATTTTCCTAAATCTGATCAATAGTCTGAAATCTCTTCCTTTTCAAAGGTGATTTTAGTTTTAGAGAAAGCCAGAAGTTTCACAGTGCCCAATCTGGGCTGTAGGGGGACTGGGTCACCTGAGTAATTTGATGTTTTGCCAAAAAATTCTGCTCGAGATGTGATGCATTGGTGGGTGTGTTGTACTGATGAAGTCTGATCAATAGCCAGCTGCCCATAACTGTGGCCTTCTGAATCATCTGAATAGATTCCACGTAGGAATGTTCAAGCTTAATGCAAAATCTGATGCAGATTAATTGCTCTACTCACTCACTCAACAGTTCTACACCCTTGGTCATTAATAAATATAGGGAAATTGTCATTATTCACACATGCGCATTCCGGTCCACTCACTTTGTTTGCCAGGTTACATCTATACCACAAAAACCGTTCTCATTATATTAACAATAGCTGGACATTTTCTGGACAGACCATGTGTATTTTTTATGATTTAGAATTCAAGTCGTGCTAAATAATAACTGAAACAGAATAAAATGTAGACTAGAGAAAGATTCGATATGATTCAAAATCTGTTCTGATTCATATAAACTTTTAAGAATTAAAAGTGCTGTCCAGCCCAATTAGAATTCAATGTGGCACACTAAACAGGGTAGATAGAAATACTTAAATAAAAATATAACAGCACTGAAAAAGAAAAGAAGTGGAAACTGCAGTGAACAGAAATGTTAAAAACTTCCCAAGTGAACCTTGGAAAAGCATTGAGCTCAAAGTCAAGAACATATAGACTTTGCCAGGAGTCAAAAATCAGGGCAATTTAGAACTAGGGAAGGGCAATGGGTGTTCATCAGTCTCTTATTACCCATCCTGAAATAGCATATATAAATAAGTCAGCAAAAATGCTCCTCCCAAAGATAAAGCCCAAACAACTTTTTTTTTTTAATCCCAGTGCAGTTTTTGAGCCTTAAAAGAAGCAGATCAGAGCTGAAATAACCCCAAGCCTTTATGTGAGCAAGACTCCCAGAAGGGAAATTACTAAAACTGTGATCTAAAGTATATACCAAGGGGCCTCAGGACACAGTGGCCTGTGCATAGGATCACTGTCCATGTTTTAAATTTTCAGGGTAAACACAGCCACCCTGAACAGCTAACAGACATCATGAGAAATGCTTGTGTTAGGCAATTAATAGATTCAACTTCAGATTGTACTACATTCCTTTCCATGATATCATATCTTTGAGAAGCAAGATTTTTAGCAGCCGCTGTGATAAAAAGCAAATGCCACTAGAAAGTTGAGGTGGAACAGTAAATGAGCAAAAGATATCTGATCTGAACACAGTTTGAGTACAGTTAGTTCCCAAAGGCCACATACAGCCCGCTACTAATTCATGGGGCTTATTTAAGCATGAAAAAGAAATACTTTCCCTTTTAATTTATATGTGTTACTTTCAAACAGCTACTAAGTTGTTAGTACATAAATAGTTAATAAGTTGCTTAGACCTAGCTACTTTTAAAGAACACTGTTAGAAAGTCCTGAGGCTTGGGACTCTAGCGAAAAATCACTGAGATAGCCTACTGGTGTGGCTCAGTTGATTAGGCATCCTTCCACAAATCGAAGCCACTTGATGTTTCTCCCTCATATCAATATTTCTCACCCTTTCTCTCTCCTTCCCTTCCCTTCTCTCTAAAAATAAATAAATAGATAAAATATTTTTTTAATCACTGAGACAACAAAGGAGTCATGGACCAAGAAAGCTAGGAAATCTCTGTGCTGCGTTATCAACTCTCAGGGAACAACTGCCTGGCTTTGGCACTTGGCCCGGGAGGGGTGTGGAGAAGGAGGTTCCCAGGATGTCCGCTGCTTGTTCTTCCTGCTGTTGATGCCTCACCCACTTATATGGGGCCTGTAGTTAGCCATTCGTGGAACAGGCCTGCTCAGGAAACAGATGTGCTTACTATAAAGGAAACCCCAAATCACCACCTATGTCCATCAACATAGGCTTTCATTCATAAAAATGAACCAAACCAAGGGCCACTTGAGGCAGAAGGAAAATACCACAGTGGAAGATAATAACAGTGATGACCAAATAAAACAGTTCACCTGAGAGAAAACAACAACAATAAATAATAAATAATTCAATTTGATCTGGAGAGATTAGAGAGGAAATTGCACACATAAAATTAAAATTGGCTACAATCAGAAGAAAGGGGGAAGGGAAGGAAAACAAAAAAAAGAAAACAGCACTCACAGAAAAGGAGGTACTGGTAATTAAAATAAGATGGACAAAACAAAAATGTGATTGAAATACTAAGCTGCTTATCTAGCTGAGGGCTCTCTATCACTGTGGAGACCAGACAGACAGCAAGTAGAGTTAGATATTATCTCCCAGATCTAAAAGCAAAAGTAAACAAACATATGAATAAATAAAAAATTAAAAGTCTTGTAAGATGTATACAGGAAGATGAAATAGTTTAATACAGATTTTTTTTTAACAGGAAACAAATTATGTTAGTGGAAAGGAACAGCAAGAGAAAAAATTTGATCTTTTCCAGAGCTAAAATTTCTTACATAATGGTCCACCAAAGACACAACAAAATGGAAAAAAAAAAAAGGAAGACATTAACACCCAGATACATCCTGATAAAGTTTAAGAACAGCAAACATAAAAAGAAAATTCTGAAAGCTTCCACAGCAAAAAATAGAGGAGGACAACATGAAAGGAATAAGCCAATGGCAGCTATTGGAAGCTAAGGAAACTAGAATCTAGAGTGGCCTTGCATCCCTCTACTTCAAATAGTAAAAGTGAATGACATGGGATTACATTTCCTTGGAACCTGTTCAATCACACACCTTGTTTTGAAGAGAATACTTGCATAATTAAAATACCATGTGCTGACATAGAGGACCATCCATAATTTGAAAGTAACAAGTTACAGAAGAAATAAACAATCATCTTATAGAACCTAAATGTACTCATACATATGTATGCATACAAAATGAACAAATATAAATTAGATAGATAGATAGATAGATAGATAGATAGCAAGGAGACAGGTGGGTCTGGGGAGAGGAGATGAAGCCATTGGCTTTTCCTCTTGACCAGTTGATTGATTCTCCTCCTACTCATCCTCTTCCTCCTCCTCCTATTCCTTACTCCTCTTCTTATTTTTTGTTTTTGTTTTAAGTAGAGGTTATTTTTCAAATTATGGGGAGAAAAATTTATCTCACACTTACTAGAATAAAAGCAAAGTAATGATAAACAAAGGCCTGCAACCAAGAATACTCTACCCAGTAAGGCTCTCATTCAAGATGGAAGGAGAAATAAGGAGTTTCCCAGACAAAAGAACACCAAAAGAATACATCTCTACCAAACCAGCATTGCAAGAAATGCTAAAGGGTCTGATTTAAAAATAAATAAGTAAATAAAATGAACAAACAGAGAAAGCAAAAGAGGAATACAGGTACAAAGTGAGAAAATGGCAATGAATAATTATCAATCAATAATAACCCTAAATGTAAATGGATTAAATGCACCAATCAAAAGACATCGGGTAGCTGAATGGATAGGAAAACATGACCCACATATATGCTGTCTTCAAGAGACCCACCTCAGTACAAATGATCGACACAGATTGAGAGTGAAGGAATGGGAAAATATATATCAAGCAAATGGACATGAAAAAAAAAGCTGGAGTGGCAATACTGATTTCAGACAAAATAGATTTTACAATGAAGGCCATAAAAAGGGATAAAGAAGGGCATTTCATAATACTTAAGGAAACAATCCATCAAGAAGAAATAACTCTGGTAAACATATACGGACCCAACATAGGAGCTCCAAAATATATAAGGAAAATCTTGGAAGACTTTAAGAAAGATATAGACAGCAACACACTAATAATAGCAGATTTTAATACCCCACTATCAACAATGGACAGATCTTCCAAACAAAAAATCCCCAGAGATGTTGTGGCATTGAACAACACTCTAGAGGAAATGGACCTAACTGATGTATACAGAGTCTTTTACCCCAAAGAAGCAAAATACACATTCTTTTCATATGCACATGGATCATTCTCTAAAACAGACCACATGGTATGTCACAAGACAAGCCTCCACAAATACAGGAAAATTGAAATCATATCAAGCATCTTCTCAGATCACAATGGCTTGAAACTAGAAACCAATCTCAAGGGAAAAAAACAAAACAAAAAATACTCTAACATGGAGATTGAATAACAAACATGCCTTTAAGTAATAAATGGGTTAACAATGAGATCAAAGATGAAATCAAAAAGTTCCTGGAAACAAATGACAATGAACACACAACAGCCCAAAACCTATGGGATACAGCAAAGGCAGTGCTCAGAGGGAAATTTATAGCCTACCTAAAAAGGTCACAAAAAGTTTATAAAAACAACCTCACCATAAAGCTGCAAGAACTAGAGGAGCAATAACAAACAAAGCCCAGAGCAAATAGAAGAAATGAAATCATCAAGATCAGAGCAGAACGAAGTAACTCAGAGATTCAAACTACAATTCAAAGAATCAACAAGTCCAGGAGCTGGTTCTTTGAAAAATAAACAAAATTGACAAGCCTTTATCCAGACTCATCAAAATAAAAAGAAAGAAAGAAAGAAAAAGAGAACCCAAATAAATACAATCAGAACTGACAGAGGAGAAATCACAACTGATACCTCAGAAATACAAAAGATTGTAAGAAATTACTACAAACAACTATATGACAAGAAATACGACAACCTGGATGAAATGGACACATTTCTGGAAATGTATAATCTACCAAAACTGAACCCAGAAGAAGCAGAAAGCCTGAATAAGCCAATAACAACTACTGAAATTAAAGAAGTAATCCAAACTCTTCCAAAGCACAAGAGCCCCAGACCAGATGGTCAGACAGGTGAATTTCACCAAACATTTAAAGGAGAACTAACTCCTATTCTTCTCAACCTATACCAAAAAATACAGGAAGAAGGAAGACTCCCAAACTCTTTCTACAAGGCCAATATTATACTAATCCCAAAACCAGGTAAAGAGACAACTAAGAAAGAAAGCTACAGGCCAATATCTCCGATGAACATAGATGCTATGATTCTCAACAAAATATTGGCCAACCAGATCCAGCAATACATTCAAAAGATCGTACATCATGATCAATTGGGTTTCATCCCAGGGATGCAAGGATGGTACAACATTCGTAAATCAATAAATGTAATACACCACATCAACAAATTGAAAGACAAAAACCATATGATCATATCAATAGATGCTAAAAAAGCATTTGATAAAGTACAGCAACAATTTATGATAAAAACCCTCAGCACAATGGCAATAGAGGAACCATATCTCAACATCATAAAGGCCATCTATGAGAAACCTGAAGCCAACATCATACTTAACGGACAAAAACTAAAAGCTTTCCCCTAAGGTCAGGAGAGAGACAAGGCTGTCCACTTTCTCCACTTCTGTTCAACATCGTCTTTGAAGTTCTAGCCATCAGAGAAGAAAAAGGAATCAAAGGTATCCAAATTGGAAAGGAGGAAGTCAAACTGTCATTATTTGCAGATGACATGATAATGTACATACAAAACCCGATGGGCTCCACCAAAAATTTACTTGACCTAATAAGCAAATTTAGCAAAATAGCTGGGTATAAAGTTAATACCCAGAAATCAAAAGCATTTTTGTATACCAATAATGAAACATCAGAAATAGAAGTGAGAAAATAAATCCTATTTGCCATAGCAACAAGAAATATAAAGTACCTAGGAATAAACTTAACTAAGGAGGTAAAAGACCTGTACTCAGAAAACAAAGAACAATGAAGAAAGAAATCAAGGAAGATACAAATAAATGAAAGCATATACTATGTTCATGGATGGAAAGAATTAACATCATTAAAATGTCCATACTACCCAAAGCAATCTACATATTCAATGCAATCCCAATTAAAATACCAATGACAGACTTCACAGAAATAGAAAAAATTCTTCAAAAATTTATATGGAGCAAAAACTACCACAAATAGCCACAGCAATCTTGAGAAAGAAGAACAAGGTAGGAGGAATCACAATACCAGACTTCAAACAATATTACAAGGCTACTGTCATCAAAACAGCCTGGTACTGGCATAAGAACAGACATATAGATCAATGGAACAGAATAGAGAGCCCAGAAATTAACCCAGGACTCTATGGTCAACTAATATTTGACAAAGGGGGAAGGAACATCAAATGGAGTAAAAACAGTGTCTTCAATAAGTGTTGGGAGAACGGGACAGCAATATGCAAAAAGATAAAAAACTAGACCACCAACTTACACCATACACCAGAATCAACTCAAGATGGATAAAGGATTTAAACATAAGCAGTGTCACCATAAAGGTCCTGGAGAAAAATATTGGCAGTAAACTTTTTGATATCCTACACCGAAATATGTTTACTGATACTTCACCAAGGGCAAAGGAAATAAAAGAACAAACAAACAAATGGGACTGTATCAAATTGAAAAGTTTCTTTAAGCTAAAGAAAATATCAGCAAAATTCAAAGGGAACCAACTGTATGGGAAAACATAATTGCCAATGATACCTCAGACAAGGGTTGTATCTCCAAAATATATAAAGAACTAATGCATCTCAACACCAGGGAGACAGACAGCCCAATTAAAAAATGGGCAAAAGACCTGAATAGGCAACTCACTGAGGAAGATATACAAAGGGCCCAGAGGCATATGAAAGAATGCTCAACATCACTAGTCATCAGAGAGATGCAAATTAAAACCATAATAAGATACCACCTCACACCTTGCAGAATGGCGATCATCAACAAATCAACAAACAAGTGTTGGCAAGGATGTGGGGAAAAGGCAATCCTCGTGCACTGTTGGTGGGAATGCAGGCTGGTGCAGCCACGTGGAAAACAGTATGGAGTTTCATCAAAAAACTAAAACTGGAACTGCCTTTTGATCCAGTGAATCCACTACTAAGACTATACCCAAAGAATCCTGAAACATCAATTCAGAAGAACCTATGTACACCTATGTTCATAGCAGCACTATTCACAATAGCCAAGCACTGGAAACAGCCTAAGTGCCCATCAGTGGATGATTGGATCCAAAAACTTTGGTACATTTACACAATGGAATTCTATATAGCAGAAAGAAAGAAGGAACTCCTACCCTTTGCTACAACATGGATGGAACTAGAAAGTATTATGCTTAGTGAAATAAGCCAGTCAGTGAAGGACAAACACCATATGATATCACCCATTACAGGACAACAATGAACAAAACTAACAAGCAGAACAGAACCAGATATATGAATACAGTGAATAGGCCTTCAGTGGTCAGGGGGAAGGGGGCTGGGTGGAGGGTGGAGGCAGAGGCAAAGAAGGGGAGCAGCTTAGACAAGAACCTAGTATAAAGGAACCATGGACATGGACAACAGGTGGGATTGACTTTGCGGGGGGAATGGGTGGGTGAGGAGTGGGACAGAGGTGAGCAAAATGGGGATGGATATAATACAACAGCAATAAAATTAAATTTAAAAAAAAGAAATGAAATGAATAGGGAAATGTATTGGATGTCAGCAATGAGGGAAACTGAGTTGCAAAAGACTGAGTTTACTGGCACCTGTGAAGATGCTGCTGCTGACAGGAAGAATCAGCACTAATTAAGTAGATTTGTTGGATAAGGGTGGGGGTAGGGAAATAGAGCGTTGTTTTATTATGTCATCTTTGGTAATATATTAGGACATATTTGTCCCTGTTTGTTGTTTCTGTTTTCCAAAGTAGGATATACCATGCTAAAAGTAGTTTATTAATCTCAACAGTTAGTATGTGATATTCACATGAAATTGACTTAAGACACTTCTATGATATCAATGCTGTACTTACCTAGATTCCTCCATATGTTTAAGTAACTCCTTTTGATATTTTTCTATTTCTAATTTTTGTTGATCAATCATATTTTTCTCTTTAAGAGAGCTTCCTTCTTTTTCAACCTATTTTAGTTATTCCATTGATCAAAACAGTGCGATCATTATTTAAGTTTCGAATTAATAAGCAGCCTTTAGCTTTTTGCTTTTTTCTTCTAAAAACAAAGCTCTCCTTTCTCTAACTTTTTCAAGGTGGCTGGCTCTGTCCTGACTATGTAGGTGTAAACCAGCCTGAATTGCCTTCTTATCCTCTGCAATTCGTCTTTGTGCAGCGTCCTTTCTCTTACATAAAGTTTGCTGAACAGTTGTGCTGACTCTTTCTTGAGCAGCATGAGTCATGTTTACAGCAATTGCTTTTTCCTTATGGATATCCAGCTTCTTTTGTTCTGAGTAATACTTATCAATGTCACAAAGTGTTTTGAAATTTATACCAGTTCTCTGTGTTGTAAAAAACGCTCTTGCATTCTTCTAAAAAAAAAAAAAAAAAAGCAGCAGCATGAGCTACATAGTAAATCATTAGTCAATATTTGTTAAACAAATAATTAAAACATTTTTAACCAACAGTATATTTCTATTAGAATGTTTTTCTATGTTCCAAAATTCAAGTCTTCTGCCTCTTCTTATGTTTCATTTGGTAAATATATTTTCCTAGAAATTCATTCACTTCAGCTAAATTTCAAAATGTATTATCATATGGCTGTACATAATATGGATTTAGTTTTAAAATCTCCTACTCATATTTTGTTGTTTCCTTAACAAATACATGAAATAATAAATAAAATTTTTATAAAAACCAAATACATGTATATTTTCTTTAAAATTCTATTCAAGGCACTTTTATAAAGGGAAAGATCTCTGAAGAGTGAGTAGTCTGAGGAATTAGAGAGCTGGGCAGGCTTCCTGTTATGAAGGTATGAAGGTATGAAGGAGTGAAGCTGAGATAGTCAGTCTGGCTCAGAGCTAGGAGGCTCAGGGTTCTCACCAATGCACTGCACTTCCCTTCCGTGTGTTATTTCTAATGATGAATATTTGTACATTCCCTCTCTTTCTCTTAGTCTTGCCAAGAATTTGTCACTATTTATATTTCATTTAAAAGACTCGAGGTTTTTTAAAGCATATTTATTTTATTGATTATGCTGTTCCAGTTGTCCTAATTTCTTTTCCCTTTGCTTCCCTCCACCCAGCAACCCCCCTCCAGCAGTCTCACCCTCCTTAGTTCATGTTCATGGGTCATGGATGTAAGTTCTTTGTCTTTACCTTTTTTGTATTATTCTTAACATCTCTATTCTGCAGCAACCAACTATGCTTCTTAATCCCTGCACCTTTACCCCTTCTTTACCTTCCCCTTTCCATCTGACACCCCTCCAAATGTTCCCATACCTATGATTCTGTTCCATCTCTGGTTGTCTGCTTAGTTCGTTTTTGTTTTTCAGATTCTATTGTTGATAGTTATAAGCTTGTTGCCTTTTAATGGTCATTATTTTGATCCTCTTTTTCTTAATTAAACCCCTTTAACACTTAACATAATAATGGCTTGGTGATGATGAACTCCTTTAGCCTTACGAAGCCTGGGAAGTACTTTATCTGCCCTACCATTCTGAATGATGTCTTTTCTGGGCAAAGTAGTCTTGTGTGTCTTTGCTTTTCATCACTTTTAAATACTTCTTGCCAGCTCCTTCTTGCCTACAAAGCTTCTTTTGAGAAATCATCTGATAGTCTTATAGGAACTCCTTTGTAGTTAACTCTTTTTTTTCTTGCTTTTAAGATTCTTTATCGTTTGGCATTTTAATTATGATATGTCTTGGTGTGGATGTCTTCGGACATCCCTTGTTTGGGATTCTCTGTGCTTTCTGGATTTGCATGCCCATTTCTTTCAATAAATTAGTGAAGTTTTCTTTCATTATTTTTTCGCGTAAGTTTTCAATTTCTTCCTCTTCCTTTTCTCCTTCTGGCACCTCAATGATTCAGATATTGGCACATTTAAAGTTGTCTCAGAGGATCCTACACCTCTCGTTTTTAAAAATTCTTGTTTCCTCAATTTGTACTAGTTGATTGTTTATTTCTTCCTTATGTTTCAAATCATTGATTTGAACCCTGGATCCCTTCCCTTCACCCTTGGTTTCATATTGATTTATTTTCATTTCACATAGCCTAGCCTTCACTTCTTCCCTTCTATGTTTGCTATACTTAAGCATATCTGTCAAGTCTGTGAACTTCTTAATCACCAGCATTTTGAACTCTGCATCTGTTAGGCTGGCTATCTCCTTGTCTGTTAGGATGGTTATTTTTTCATTGCTCATTTCTCCCACTGGCACCTTGATTGGCTCCCTCTTTTGGGCCATACTTTTTTGTCTCCTCAGCCTGACAGCTTTCTGTGTTTGCCTCTGTGTTTTAGGTAGTTCTGCCACATCTGTTATGTTGTAAGGGACCGGGCCTCAGGAATTTATCAGTGCGGGGTGACCCATTTCACTATGTTGTGGTGCTATATGTGAATAAGGGGCCTTGGAGGAAACAATGCCTCTTGCCCATTGAAACCGACAATTTCTTCCTCTGCCCCAACTTCCACAGTTTTCACAGTCAGAAGCAACGTGGCTCTATTCTTCCCAGTGCTGGAATCATGGGCTAAGCAATCTGGCCCCAGGATTGCTTCCCAGGTTTAAATGCATGATTGCATGTTTACCAAAGCCTCAATCCTCATGCTGCCACTGTACCTGCTGGCTCTATATTTCCAGGCTTTGGAACCTTGGGCTGTGCAGTCTAGTCCTGAGGTTGCTTCCCAGATTTAAATGTATAACTGCATTTTTCTCTATTCCCTGCTGCTCTCCTCCCTGGCTCCGCCCCCCCTACTGGTCTCGCAGAGTATTTCTTTACCTTTTCATTTGTTGCACTTCCATGTAGTTCGATATTCTGAAATTTTTGCATTGTTTTTATTTAGTTTTAAAGTAGGTGTAAATTTCTTCTAGTTGTGAGGGAGACGTAGCATGTCTACTTATGCCTCCATCTTGACTGGAAGTCCTAAAAGAATCAAATCTTGAATTACTATATTTATTCTATAGGTTTCAGGTTTCATTCATTAATTTCTACTATGCCTTTATTACATTCTTACTCATGTTTTTATTAAGATTTGTTATGCCTGGTTTTTCTTGTTGTTGCTTTGTTTTGTTCTGCTTCTGGAATTGGATAGTTTATTTATATCCTTTAATTGTAGATAAAAACCTTTAAAAGTCACAAAGTTTCCTCCTACTATAATCTAGGTTGCATCCCATATATTATGGTAGGTGATGTTTTCGTTGTTTGTTATCTCTGAAAATCTCTAATCAGTTATTTTTCTCTGCTCTTCAAAGATTATTTAGGGAGTATTTCTAATTTCCAAATAGTTTAAGTTTTATATTAAATTTTTGTTATTACTTTAATTCTATTCTTCTCATCAGAAAATATTGTGCAGAGAAGTTATTGAGCTTTTATTTATTTATTTATTTTGAGACACAGGCTATAATTGACGTTTAACTGTACAATGGACATTTGATGATAACATTATTTTTACAAATATTGCATATATAAAATGTATTACATCATTTGATTCCTTTTCTTTAACATTTGTGTAGTTAACACATGTAAAGAACAGAAAAAATATTAACATATTCAAATTGTATTTTGATAATTTCTTATTGTATTTCTGACTGCTTTTATTTAATATATTTTGATGCTATGGTATCTGGCTCAGAAATATTCCTGTCTATTATGTTCTCATAATAAATTGTACTTGAAAAAAAATCAATTAAAGTTATCTACTTTGTCCCTTACTATTTATTTTTCCTTTTCATAACTATTTTGGGTTCTTTCTATTTGTCTTATATGTCTGTTTATCAATTTATTTTTATATATTCTGTGTCACTTTTTCAGAATATGTGCATTTGTATAAAGTTAAAATTGAATCTTATCTTTTGTTATGGAGGTTTAAAACATTTTATATTTAATATATATGATGAGTGATCTTAATAATAATTCTATCTTTTCTTCTTTTTTATATGCTTACATGCTATTAACATAAATAAATGGCATTTTTTTTTTAAATCACATAGTTCTAGCTTAAAACTTTACCTTCATTCATTGGAGGGCAAAGGAGAACAATTTTGTGTGGCTAATAGCTCTTGTTTTGCTCACTTTGGTTCTGAGTATGTCTGGGAGAGTTGAATTCCTCACCTGGGGAGTGGTGGCATGTAGGAGAATAGGGTTTAGAAAAGGGAGTCCTTGGGCTAGATAACCACCAGAAGAACCAGCCTCACAGTTCTTAACTTCTTCAATCTGTGGACAATTAGTGAGTCCATTAAAAGTCATAGAGCAAACCTTGATTGGGGTCAGATTTTAAAAGTTTGTGTGCTTTGTGCCAGGCCTGCAGTCACAGCTTCCCGCTGTCTGCCCACTCCCATCATCCCTCTCCATTTCCTCAGAGCATAGAGATCTGATTCCTGCCTTACTCAAAGCTGTGGCTGTCCATTGCCTGGCATCTTCCTGCTCAGCCTTTTTCCATTCCATGTTCCTACACCTCGTTTTCCCTCTCTACTCTGCAGCTACATGGACTTTCTTCACTTGCTTGAACACTCCAGGCTCTTATAGCCTCTGGCCCTTGGCAGTTGCCATCCCCTTTGCTGGAAATACTTTTCATTTTCTCTTGGACTAGGTGATCCACATGAATTCTTCAAAGTGAATGTCAAATATTACTTTCTTACAGAAACATATCCATTCCCTCTCAGAGTAGGCAGAGTCCTCTGTGTTATGACATCTCAGTGTTATGAATTTCTTCAATTGTTATAAAATAGGGTGAATGTTTTTGATATACACTAGTATAATTTTATGTCTTGCATCTTTTAGTATATGGCCTTCTCCTTTCTCAGCCTGGGCATCCACCTGTCCTGGGAGTGGGGGGAGAGAAGTGGTCAGCAATAATGAAAAGGTTTATTTATACATGTAAGGGTAAGCAGCTTTTGGCATGCTAACTAGAATATTTGAATGCAGAGAGACATACAAGGCCTGAAGGCTAAACTTTATGAAGAGAGAAAAAGATTTCCCAAGCTCAGGATCTCCCATTTTGACATATGCAAAACTAAGCAAAGCAGGTTTGTATAAGAAAGGTGTTGATTAAACACAAAGAAAAAGGAGTAAGAATGTCTGATCTCAATAAATTGTGTGGCAGAGAAGGCAAAGCAAAGCAAATTAAAGGCAATTGAGTGCATATCAAGGTATACATCCACCCTCAACCTGGGGCCTGCTCTTCAAGGTTGACAGAGCATGATGGGGTATGGACGTTGGAGTCCCATGAAAAGATGCAGAATGATCCAGAGTAAAGGACTTTAGTCATGCTTTTTATTGAGACTTTAAGAGTAGATGGCCTTGCGATATCTGTCCATGTTCTAGCACCAGGTAGGCTTATCAGATGACAGTGACTGCACAGTACAATGAGATAGAGTGAGTCTATTTTCCCAGTGGCTGGTGGCATAGAAAGCATCAATATGTTTCCCTCAGTCTGTGGAGGGAATGGATGTTAGCTGAAAACTTTCCAAGAGTATCTGTGGTGAAGGCTGCCTGGACCTAGAATTCAACAGATGTCATGGACAGTTTCAGAGCCCCAGAAAGAGTGAGACCCAGAGAGCAAGGGAATGGCTGGTGCTTTCCAGGGGAATTTCTGAAGTAAGAGACTAGTCATTGACCAGCCACAAACTTAAGCTGTGAATGGGAGAAAGGCATTGAAATGGGTTCTCTGGGTCAGCTAAGACTGAAGGTTCAACCATCTGGGAAGATTATTTGAAGCCAAGAGCCTGCTCATATTAATGGTCAGTACATTCATAGTAATCAGCTCTGCATTCAGATCTGTATTTAAATCTTGCATCCATCACAATTGGTGCATTATTTAAACTCTGCAGTCTCAGCATTTTCACTGGTAAAATCTCATTTTGTTATGACAATGCAATGAGTTCAAACAAGTAGAGCAATGGGAATAGTGTCCATTGCACAAAAAGCAGAGTGATGTTCACCATTGTTCTGTTAATATATTTTATTGATTATTTTTAGAGCAGTTTTAGATCCACAGAAGAAGTGAGGTAAAAGTACAAGAGTCCCAATATTTCCACTGACTTCACAAACTCGCAGCTTCCTCTATCACCAACTTTCCCCACCACAGTGGAACATTTGCTATAATTGATGAACGTACACTATCACCTAAAGTCTATAATTTACATTAGTGTTTACTCTTGGTGTTGTACATCCTATAGGTTGGAACAAATGAATAGTTACATGGGTCCATCCTTACAGTATCATATAGAGTATTTGCACTGCCCTAATTTTTCCGTGTTCCACCTGTTAATATTTTTAGAAGCTAAGCTTCATGATGGCAAAACCCACCTAAGTCTTATTCACCAACAGATCTTCAGTGGTGAAAGCAATATGTATACAAAGCAATATGTATAATAAGGGATTAATAAATATTTGTCAAACAAGCAATGGTACCTGTCAGCTCTTATGTGAAATGCAGTTGAGAAAGTGTCCTCAAAAACTGTGGAAAACTCTGGACTATCATAGGAGATCTGAACAGGAGGCAGAATCCCCAATCCCATCTTTTCCTGGTCTTCTGTCTTGGAGATTCTCCTTCAAGTAACTGAGCCATTTCCACTGGAGGGGGAATGGAAGTCCTGCAGGTGACCACAGCTCCAAAGGTTTCAGAATGTCCTAGTTTCTCCATCAATGGAGAACTTATGGGTGGAGAACAAGATGGCATCATTTTAGCTTCTATTTTCTTACATTAGAACTATAAATTAGAGGACAGATCATGGTGGTATGTGAGTTATTCCCCCACATTTACAAGTGTCTGTTTCTAATCATCAGAGAAGTTGAGCACAGTCAACTTTGCTGTAGAGCGTCTCCAAAGGACTGCACAGCCAGACCTCAGCCTCTGAGAAAGCATCTTAGCCAGTTCCCTGCAGACCCTGGCACCCTCAAAAGTCTTACCTTTATATGTGAACCAGGATCTCAGTGGAGAAGAATTATCAGTAGGAGGCAATGGTTATTTCTGAACTTTAATCAAAGAGTACTAGCAGAAACAATAATATATTTTTTTAAAAAGTAAAATTCAAGACATAGTGGTGCCTTTGTTTTTTAAAAAAAAAACACATTTTTTTACATATAAATTTTTTTATTTCAAAATATCTGATGACTAGAAAGACTTACAACAAGTGGTTTTCTTGTTGTTTTGTTTGTTTGTTTTGAATGAGAAGTAGTCATCAATAGGATATTAATTCTGGAGTGAAGTTTTCCATAATGTGATCCTAGACATATTGTTGATATTTTAATCATCTGTTTTTGGACTAGGATGGACACAAAATCAAGCAGTATGCTGAATCTTAAATGTTACCATTCAAGCAAAATGAATTTCAAGCCTCAGAATACACCTATGAAAAAAAGAATGCCTTTTTAATGTCCATGAAAGAAATACAGCATACAAGGTGGATCTAAGGGAGGATTATTTAAAGCCAGGGGTAGATGTTCTGCAATTGAAAGCCCCTATCACCCCTTCCCACTAGTCTCCTGTTGTTGCCAGTACCCAGTGCCCAAGGGAAAACACTTTGTTTTCTTTCAGCTTTCTGACATCATATGATGCAACCTGATGCAAAGTGATACACATCTTGTCACAGGAGAAATTTAAAGAGAAGAGGGAGTAAGTCTGCAGCTGGTGTGGAAATTCTCCAGAGAACCAGGGAGCAGAGTGGTGGCAGGGAACCTCTTGGGAGTGTTCATGGAAACACAGTGTGGTTCTGAAGAAAAATCAGGATCCATTAATTAAAGAAAAAGTGGGTGTTATTGCAGGCACGGGGTCATGAGACACATCTTTGGGTAAAAAGGGCAATGCTTGTTTCAGAATGTCTGTGTAAACATTCCATGTGCCATGGGAAGAGGGGTTGGAGTAAAGCACTCATGGAAACACTATCTGCTCAGAAAACAGATACACAGGAGCTGTGTAGTGGTTCTCAGTGACCCATTTTAGGCTGCTGGCCATGAGGGCTGGATGAGGAGTGTCTTATCCTCACTTCCCTACTTCCCAAAACAGTGTGGTGAATGTCACACCTGTGAATGCTGGCAAGGCCAGCAGGGGCCCTGTGTGAAGAGAATGAAAGCCATATGAATGTGACCTTTAGGGGTAAGAGGTACATACTCAGATTATATCTCAACAGTAGCCTGGTGAAAATGATGTACATGTAGCCTGAGGCCCAAATGGAGAGATTTGCTCTCCAGATCTTACACAAACATGTGGTACCTAGCACACTGCTTTCTACACAACAGATATTCAAATAATATGTATGATGACATGAATGAGAAGTAGTTAAAATTTCATTTATGCATAAATAGAAGAATTGAATAAAGAGCAAAATACACACAAAGAAGATATTGCACGAAACTGGCTTCTAATGCTTCCTTGTTATAAAATTCATCTGTATAATAATAAAGGCAAGCATATACCATGGACCATGTGCCAGGCACTGATATAAGTGCTTTGCAAATATTGAAGCATATCAATCTTCACAGAATCCCCATTTCACAGATGAGGAAGCTAAAGCCCCAGAGATTAGGCAGCATGACTGACCAGAGATTAGAGGGTGAAGGGCCAGAGGTGTTTGTCTTCAGGGAATGGAGGATCAGCACTCTGTTATGTAGTATTTGATATAGCAACAACAATTTCTAGAATCCCTATTTTTTCTTGATTGTCATAATTTGCTTTTCACTTTCTCTTGTTCAGATTATGAATATTCCAGATCTGTTCAAGCTTTCAGGTTCTGTGGCTAATAGCTCAAATAAACCAGATTGTGCCTTGTTTATTGCTCTTCAGATGGCACTACAAAAATGGATGTTAAATTGAATTTCCTCTTCAGTAAATGTGAAAATATCTTTAAGCTTGGAAACCTCCCACCTCACTGTTTATTTTAAGACTCAAAACAGAATCCGTGAAAGTGCTTCAAATGCCTTTCAGGGGCTCTGAATCCAAGGATTATTATCTTTTGGGGTTTTCTTTAAGATTTTATCTTAGTTGAAGCAGAATTAATAATTCAAAACCTATTTTGAGAAAGTTTTTTCCAGTAAGATTAAGATTATGAAAACATCAAAAAACAAATATGGTGTACCTACAAAAGATATCCAGGTGTTTCCAAATATCTAAACATTTTGGATTGTATGATAACAATTATCATAGAATATCTTTATTATGATTTATGAAATCTTTAGCAAGTAATTAAGCAATTCTTGAAAAGTAATAGCTCTTGAGAAAAACCAGAAAGTATAACTGTTTCACAAGTTAAAAATAGAATCCTGTTAATTAAATATCTTCTATGTAAATCATACCTTGGGTGTCATGAAGGAATTAAAGCTTTGCAGTACTTTTCCCTATGTACTCAAGGTAAGATAACATTATTATAAGACTGAGGCATCCATTTATCCACCATCAATCATTTATTGAACATGCACCCGGGACCAACCACTGTGTTTGTCAGGCATTTGGCATTCAAGGATGAATGCAACAAACTTTCTGTCCCAAATTTCTTGCTCACAAGAGTCCTATTTAAAAGTTTCCTGGTGGGAAAGGGTGATTTGAAGGATGAAATCAGTGGTTACTAAAAGAACCCAGAGTCAGCTGACCAGGTCAGAGGTGTCTGGGAGGGGTGGACATCTAAATACATGATTCTGTACTAAATGAGAAGGGATGCTGCAATTATTGCAAATGCACAATGGAATAGGGAATAGGAGTGGATGAACTTCACAGAAAGTAAGAATCATGCTAGCTGTTAAAGAACAGGTGGAAATTAGATGCTCAGAGGAAAGCAGTGAGGGCCCAGAAACTAGAGGGGATGCAAAAATTGGTCATCCAATGTTTGACTAACAATAATTGAAATCACTGTAACTGGAGAGAGTACTTTTGGTAGGGGAGAAGTAGAAATGTAAGTTAGAAAGGCTGATTTGGGTCAGAGTATGGTCATTCTCAAATATTAGTCTAAAAGTGTTATCCTTTAAGTAACAAGGATTAGTGAATGCTTTGGAAAAGAATATTAACATAAAATAAATAATTAAAAGCATAATACCAGAGTTGAAAATAGTCTTTGAGAATACCCAATCCCTACCCAACTATTTGGATTGGAGGTCCTTGTGTCTAGAATAGTGCTTTATTTAGCCTTTTGGTCCCCACCATGTATGACAGACACCAAATGCTTAATAGAGTCAATTTAAAAATGAAAAATACAGGAGAGTGTAGCCCAGAAAAATTGATCTTGTGACTTGTCTAAGGTCACCTTGCAATAACCAGACCCTAAGTTCTCTGTCCATCCCTGACCAGAATCCATTCTTGCCTCATTCCTTGTTAAACATAAACTAGATGTTTTATGTACAAAAGATAGCTATCTAGGTATATGAACATCCAGAAAATTGACTGTATTTTCCTGTTTACACATGGTATCTGAAGTCTTACAAATAAACACACTAAGTCATTAAATTTAAGATTAAAATGTAGGCCTAAAATTTTCATGAGTACTACTTATAAAACTAATATTACAAGGGTCCACAAACTATATTACATATTAAAATACATTTAAGAGAAAAAACTAGGGAAGCCCTAACCTTCCCAATCTCAATCTCTCACCACCCTGCTTTCTCTCTCTCTCTCTCTCTCTCTCTCTCTCTCTCTCTCTCTCTCTCTGTCTCTCTCACACACACACACACACACACACACTGTTCACCAAGATTATTGATTCATTAATTCTCCACTCTTTCAAGCACTTCACTTTTCTACTCATTTTAGCCCTGAGTAGAAAAGGAATGTACATAAAGAAAGACTGGTCATGAATTTATAATTGCTGAAACTAGGTGATAATATATGATTACTCTTTGTACCATGTTCTCTACCTTTGTGCAATTTTTAAAAATTTTCTCATTAAAATATTTTTTAATGAAGGTGAAAATAATATCCATTAATAAGTAATTGTGTTACTCAAAATTGACCTACTGAGTAACATTCAGAAGAAAATATTAAATATGAAAACTGGCTGCTAGGACATCTTTAGAATTGCTTCTTAGCAGGTGGCTGCAGGTGTCCAGGAGTATGAAGTGTGGTAACTACCCTCAGTAATTTGAGAAGTTATCATCCTAGAAAAGGGAAGGTTGTGCAATACCTTCCATCCTATTGCATAATTGTCTGCTAAACAGGAAGCTGCCACATTGCTTCATGGCAATTTTTAAACCCAAACTTAAAAACAATATTATTCTGAAAAGATTAAAAGAACATTTAGAGATATAAATATCTGAAAACTAGATTACTAGAAAACATTCACCAAATTTTACAAATCAGGACTACTGATTTTAGTTTTGCTCATATACCAAAATGGGTATTTACACATGGGCACAGATCACTGCAATCAATTAGCAGAAGCAGGTTGGGAAAGACAAACTGCTATGAATACCTTCACTTCTGATACAGTCCGTAAAGTTAACCATCTACATCTGATTGTCTATAGTGCATATGTGCACGTGAATACAAAATATCTAAGAAAACGCCCCTTTAAGAGGCGTAGTCTCATTGTTAGCTGTAGTCCTTGACTAATTCAAATAAAAAGTAGACCACTGTGACCCTAAGAGCTAAAGAAAACTAAAACTGAACTTATCTCCCAGAATTGCGAGCTCGATTGTATTAATTTTGTCATTTGCCATTTCTTGAAGGAGAAACATGAAGAAAGATTGAAATGTGGTAAAAAAAAATCTTTATAACCTAAAGTTCTATATGTACATGCCTGATTGTATAGCCAATGTTTAATGTTAGCCTGTCATAGAAAAACCTCCAGAAAAATTTTCTCTTGAGCAAAAGAATCACTGTTACTATAACTCTTATTATGCGAATAAGTTGAAAATACTGGCACAGCCTAGGTCCATATTAATGTACATAGTTATATATAATATACATACAATATAATATTGGCCATACAAACTTGGACAGGAAAATAACCTTAGTGAGAAAATCCTGGCACACTGGAGCTTCACATTTAAGGGTGGTCAAATACCTGAGAAAAAGGAAAACTAATATGTAATTACATTTTGAACTCAAAGCATAAAATATGTAACTATGTTTATAAAAGCATGTAGCCCTGAAAACACAAATTATTTCTTGCACACACTGTTAAGATGTCATTTAGGAACTGAATAGTTTTGATGTTTCTCTTCAGCAGCAATCTGCAGCTAAGACACAGGTGAATAAACTAGATTTTGGGGCTGAAATTATTGTAATGTGATGCTTGAAAGGGAGGACATGCCACTCAGAGTCATTGGCTCTCAGATTTGCAGGGAATTAAGTGCAGGACAGAGCTCAGAGAGGGCTCTAGCTGAATGAAGATGGAGTTAAATGACCCAGAACTCAACTTACAAGTGAGTTAAAAAATAACAACTGTCCTCCCTTCTCCTGCTCCTTTAATTGAAGTATTTTCTATCTGGAGGCCTCTTTTGAAATGAAATACTCCTGGGAGTGGTCACACCTTAAATTTTCAGCTAACATTTTCAGAGAGATTAGCAGCCAGCCAACAGAGAGACAGAATGAGATTTAGGCTTAGTGCCTGGACTGGAGGAAAGGCTTGGGCTAGGGAGAGAAAAGTTAGCTAGTCAACACATCTATTGATTAGTTGATAAACAGACATTCACTCACTTAGAGTATTTCAGTCCCCAAATGAGGCTCCAACCTCTGGATATCATCATTCCATCAAAAAGATAAATTATTGCTCCTGCTTTGCTATATTAGCCATTTCAGTACAATTTTTCAGATTACCTTGGAAGTAACTTGAATTATCTCAGGGTGTAAACAAAATAAACTCTAAATACACTTGAAAATTACTGAATTTTTACTTCAAATATCTTTAAGCATCCCTGAAGGGTATTTGTGTACATGAGATCAGGCTTGTAAAAAATTATAAGTGCATTTTAAGGTAAAAGTCAGTCAACAGAATAGCAAGTACTTATAAATCTACATACTAAAAACTCACCTGATTCTTCTAGTGTTGCAACTAATGTTCCCTACAAAAAAACTGTATTGCTGAAGGAATAGAAAAAAGTAAGTTTCTCTTCTGTTTCAAGACATTTTTTCTTTTTCTCATTGTTACAAATTTTTGTGTCTGTGATAAATACTTTTAATATTTACTCTATTAGCAACTTACAAATATGCAATATAGTACTATTAACTACAGTCACCATGGTACACATTACATCCACATGTTCCAGGAACCTACGTACTTTCAATTTTCCTTACTACTCTGAATATAGTATTTGGACATTCAAATATCTAGTTATATTGATCAATTTAGGACAGAAGCCTGTCACAATACTTACTTGGAACCATACTAATATGAACCATACATATTAAATTATAGAGAAAATAATTTGTTGAATCTTTCATATGTCGTCCTATAAACCTCCTAGAGGCAATAGAGCTGAACAAGTTCTGGAAAGCTTAATTGACCTCTGTGGGTATATAACTATGTTGGGAGATCTTTTATTTTTTAAGATTTTATTTACTACTTTTGGAGAGAGGGGAAGAGAGAGAGGAAGAGAGAGAGAAACATCAATGTATGGTTGCTTTCACCTTCCTCCAGCTATGGACCTGGCTGGAGACCTGGATTGCAACCTGGTTATGTGTACCCTGGCTGGGGATTGAACCAGTGACGTTTGGGTTTGCAGGCCAGTGCCTTATTCACTGTGCCACCAGCCAGGGCTATACTGGGAGATCTTAATGGCCTTAAGTACTACCAAAAGTCTCCAAGTATAGGCTTTATAAATACATGTTTTATTAATATGGTCTCCACTCTCCACTTTTGATACTGAGGAGCATATGTAGCATCAATAGACAATATCAAAAGTAACTCCCAATTTCATTATCCAATTGATTTTAATCTTCTGTTTCCATGAAACTTTTTACTATTGCTAATAATAAGTAACAAAAGTGAGATGAATTATACTTTGCTCTTTTTTTCCTAATTTTTGACTTCAGCTAATCAAATTCATGAACAATGGAAAAACCAAAGGTATTAGAAGTAGTAAATAAATATTAGAATTATTGGAGAGTGATTATTAAGAGAAAAATGCTTGTTCTTTAAGCCTTAATCTAACATGCATAGGTAGGTTTCTTTTGTACACCAGGCACTGTATATGGAATGGCAAGGTATTACTGAACCAGAGTGGTGTTTGGCTGCCTGCTGCCTCCAAAAGGCAAACTCAAGAGGCTGAGGCTGGTGAGAAAGGAAAAGGTTTTTATTGATGTGAATGATCTGGGAGAATGAGGGATCACCAACCCCCTCACCCCACTGCCCCATTTCAAAGCTCATCTCCTCTCCAAAACCCAGACAAAACCCAGCTATCATCAGCAAAACCAAAACAAAAGGCACTGCCCAGAATTTCTGCTTCATTTTTAAACATTTTAAAGTACCATCCTTTAGAGCCCTAGGCAACCTGTATGTGATGTGGGTGTGGCCATTGGCCATGCATTTTCTAGAACCATAAGATCCTATTCTCTGGGGACAGAAGAGCATGCACACACCTGCAAATGTTCCACAAGGTGGGTGAGAGGGGGACAGACAGACAAAGACAAAGACTCTCTCCTGGAGGCCATCAGCCACATGACTACTAAGGTTACTTGACTCATGGAGAGGACAGGCCAGTGCACTGTCTCAGTACAGGCCTTGAGCAGTGAGCCATGAGCAAGGGATTTCTTTGTTCCCCTGGGTTTATGTTACTTCTAGGTGTGAAATGGACTAGGTGCTTTCTCAGAATGACCAATTAACTTTTTAACCTTTTGTGCACGTTGAGTGGGTCCACATCCCAACCAATCTCTTTTTTCCCCTGGCCTCTTTGGCCCAGCATCTCTTCCTGTCACCATTTTAATTTCTATCATGCATATGCCTGCCTTCCTTTAGTCTCACCCCAATCTGGTTATCAGAAGAGGGTAGGAGCGCTTTCCCCCTCTTATTCAATTAGCTTGATAGCCTTGGCAAATGCTCAGTATAAGAACATCCTTCTGCTACCACCTTACCTGGTAGAGGGGGAACAATGTAGCCCCATCCCTGCTGCCTCACCATGGCCACCCCTAGCCATTGTGATCTCCCCTTATAACCTCTCCTGTTTGCCACCCTCAGCCCACTCATAGTGATCCAAATGGGCTTTTTATCTGTATCAAAGGGGAGTAGGGACAGCCATTACCTTTCAGGACAACATCATGTGGCAGTTTGCAAACCAGGTGTGACTTATGAAATAACTAATAACATCAGAATTCTTTTGGAAAACATTGAACAGATTAGATTTGGCTCATAATCTCAATGTTGCTGGTTACTACTTGTATAGCCTTGGACAAGTCATTATCTCTCTCTTCGTTCTAAGTTTCTGTCCCATGAAATTTGACATCTAGCCATTATAAGATGATTCCTTTCTGATCAAAGTGTCTGATTCCATGAAGGAAGCTAATATTTATACCTAATATTTATATCACTTGTCCATCCTCCTCAGTCCTGTGTGTGGTTTATCCCCTAGGACTCTGTAGCCTCCAGTCTTTCCACAACATCCTTTTTGCTAAAGGAAGAGTCTGCTGTCAGTTTAGGATCTTAACCATTGAAAAAATATAAAAGAAATATGTAATGAAGAGCAACACAGCCCCTGGACTCACCTTGTATTTTACCTTGTTAGTATAGAATTTCACATAGTTGACAGGAACAATAATAAAATTGATCTGATTCAAGTAAGGCTGCTGAAATTAAAAGACTATCACTTGCTATTAGATATTGAACTTTAAACAATTTTAGGGGAAAGTTCTATTTAGTTAGCTATAAATGTTATAAATCTACTCTGATTTCCCCCTATGAAAACCTTTGAATACCAATAAGTCTTTATTTTAGATTTTATTCATTATTTAGAGAGGAGGGAAGGAAGGGAGCAGGAGAGGAGAAGAGAAACATCAATTTGAGACAGAAACATTGATTGGTTGCTTCTTGCATATGCCTCAACCAGGGACCAAACCCACAACCCAGGCATGAGCCCTAATTGTCATTGAACCAGCGACATTTGCTTTATGGAAGGACTCCCAACCAACTGAGCCACACCAGTTAAGGCTATATCAGTAAGTCTTAAAGAAAATATTAAGTGTTGAATAGCATGAAAATAATAAGTCAGAGAAACCCACTTAAAAAAGCCATAAAAATGGATGAACTAGAAAGGTATATTGCTAACATGGGCTTATCAAAATTTATAGTATATGATCTATAATGTCTGATTTTCAGAGCCTCACTCTAGTTCTACCTCTGCATCAATTTCTCAATCTGCCAAGAGAAAAAGGCCTTCCACAGTTGCCTAAATGAGGGGTGGGAGCAGAAAGGAATCTGAAATCCTGTATCTCCACATTTTCCTGATCCACGTGGTAGGAAGCCAGGCTGATTCTGAAGCAACATTTGTTTGTATGTTGTAAACAGTATACTAGTCATAAAAATGCATACTCCATTGCACCAGGATCTTTTTTGTTCAGGACCAAAACCCTCTGTTGCCAGAAATAGCAAACAGCCATATTTGCTCTTCAGTTCCAAGGTAATGGCTTACTAATGAGATTACCTTCTTCATTCTAGCAGATTATTTTGCTATGTGGAGACTGGGAATATGAGAACCCCTACTTAATTTAATGACCCCTGAACATTATAGTGATTTGGAAAAAAAAATCATTGTTGTTTTGATGACATTTCTGACATTTGAGACATAGGAACAGTTCACAGTGAGGACACAAAGGGCTCAGATTCAGCCAGCCCAGAAGACTTCATGAGGATAGACTGAGGAAAATAACCTACCATGCTGGAGTAAAAGGTGTGGGTTTGAACCCTGGATTTCCTTCCTACTAGCTGTATGGTCTTAGGCAAGTTTCATAATCTCTGAGTCCCAGTGGCACTGGTAGCATTAAGGTTATTGGGAGATTTACATGAAATTATGCATTAGAAGCATTTTGAATCACACCTTGTATATATTAAAGGTGTACAGTACATAACAATAAGTAGATAGGTCGGTATAGATAATTTTTTAAAGTTATTGTTGTTATTACATTTCTAGGGCTGCTATAACAAAGTACCGTAGACTCAGGGCTTAAACAATGGAAATATATTCTCTTACAATTCTGAAGTCCAAAATCAAGGTGTCAGCAGAGTTGGTTTGTTCTGAGGACAGTGATAGACAATCTAGTCCAGGCCTCTCTGCTTGTCTTACAGTTGTCCATCTTCTCCTGGTGTTCCTTCATGTCATCTTCCCTATGTGCATGGCACTGTGTTTAAATTTCCTCTTTTTATACATATACCAGTCAGATTGGATTAGGGCCACTCTAATGACTTTATTTTACATTAACTTCCTCTATAAAGACCCAATATCCAAATACAGCCACATTCTGGGGTTAAGACTTCAACATGTGAATGTGCAGAAGACACAATCCAACCCAGAACATTGTTGCTATAAATATAATAGTGATTGTTACTGTTACTATAATTATTATGGTCAATTTTAGAATGCAATTCATTCATCCCAGGGAAGTGCTATCTTTAAAATCGGGAATTCTTATCTAATGCCTGGAATGTGATCAATAACTTGGATAATGAATGAACAAAAGAGTGAATGGTGGGTAGGATATTAGTATCATTAAGAATTCATATCCAGCAAGGATGGGGTAAGTGGCAGGGTCTCAGGAACTGGGGGAATGAATTACAGACATGAATAAGGAAGACTCAAGAATCTGCAGTTTTAAGGCCATGGGACTAGAGAGACAAATCAAGGATGTCTGTCACAGGGGAACCAGTATCAGGAAGAAACCTGCAATAAAGCAAGCTTGATGCTGACCTGAGTTCCCTTCCCACCTCCTCTACTTACCAGCTCTGTGACTAGGCAAATTAATTAAATTCTCTGAAGTTCTAGGTCAGCCAAAGCTGAATGTTCTGGAACTAAAATAGGATTCATTGGGGTAATGTATGTAAAACTCCGAGCAAGAGCCTACACATCATATGCACACAAAAATGTTAGGGTTTTTCCTTTCCTGAAATTATATAATGTTCCACTATTCTCTACCCTTGCAATGGCCTTAGGCAGCCTAGTGATCACTACTGGGAGAGCTAGAGAAGAGCTCAGGGCATTCCTCACAGAGAACGCTGTCAAAACATCAGAGCACATAGAAACCACAGCTAGTAGGAGGCAGCCCAATCTTCTGGCTCTGCAGAATCTCCTGAGGAAGCCTTCCCCAGAGGTCACTCTAGAGGAAATGGTCCTATTTTGAATTAGGTTACATTGTTACCAGGTTGATTCTATGGGGAAACAACAGCTTCCTGGGAGTAGAAGAAACTCAGTAGATATTTGATTAAGCATAGAGATTCTTTTTTGTTGGTCTTACTTTGTTTGATTTTAACATAAGAGAAAAATCTGTTTTATGTCAAAGGCCAAGCTCATTTTCCTAACAATTTATAATATTACTTAATATGTACCTTAATAGTTGTCATTTAATCACAACTCAAAAGTGAAGAAAAAGAATGCCCTTTTATAAAAATCAACAGGACACACACACAATCTAATTCAAAATGCCTAATTCAATGTGCTGATTATAAATATGATTGTAATTAGCCTGTAGGCTATTTATGCTTTTCTTTTTGTTTCAAGGAGTACTTGGAAATTCATACGGGCAATAGCAAATTCAAGTAAACAGGTCATTTACACATAGACCCTGATGAGTAATAAAAAGGATTTCAGACCAGAAGGTCTTTGGGAAGAGAGGGAAAAAAGGGAAAAATAGGGGGAGAGAAAAATGCAGTGAAATTCTGAATGTTGTTGGAACCTAAAGCAAGAATTAGCTTTTAGGGCCAACAGATGAATGGGCAATATCTGTGGTAACAAAGAGTCTTTAACCCCTTGATAATAATCTGTTTAAGGAGTTTTTATAAGGAACCAGTCATGGGATTTTGAAGGGTCCAGTGATGTCATTAGGATCCATCCAGCTCCCATTGCAACACTTACCCACCAAGTTTAACTCATCCTCTCAGAACTTGTTAGGGCATAGAATACCTCCAGCCAGGGTCAGACTTGAGAAGCCAAACAGCAACACAGCCGTCAGAGATCAGCCCTGGCATCTGAAACACATAGTAGCCCAGAGTAAGGCTCAAGTTCTCGGTGAACTGTCAACAGGCATGACTGGAGAGCAATTTCACAGACAGCCTATTCACCTTCAGCTTGTTGGAGAAGGGTTGAATTTTACTATCTGTTGAAGATAGTCTCTGATTTTGTTCCACATATCTGGATCAACTTCTAAAGCCAGAGCACAATCACCTGGACGCATTCCACACTCATCCACCCTTCAGATACTCACAATCAATTCAGCATGGCACTCGGGGCTATGGAGGAAAGAGACAGACATAAAATACCCCTTCTCCTTTTAGAGCAGATGGTGTAACAGGAAAAATATACAAAACAGAAAGTGATAATCAAAAGCATTCTGGTTTTCAGTTTGTTTTCCAAATATAAACCTTGGATGGAGACAGCCTTTATCCTCCAAGGTATCAGCTGAAGAGAAAGAGATAAACCAAGTGACAAAGTGTTGTGCTGATGACAGGACTTCGTGGGTTTCAGAAATGCACAGAAGAGGAGGCTGGAAAAGATTGGGGTGGTCAGAGGACTCCCTGAAGAAAAGTTCTCAGCAGGGCTTTGAAGGAGACAGGGTCCATGTAGGCAAAAGGAGACGTGTGGACTTTCCAAATGCCTCCAAATCTATGCACCAATCTTTCTCATTTTCTCATTAGTATATGTTAGCATCATTTACCTTTAAAATTACATGCAAATAAACAACATTAAAGGCTGTTCAGCAATTAAAGATAATTGTTTTTAGTGGAAGAGATTTTTTATTTTTATAATCTCTTTGTCTGCATAGCTGACATAGAACCAACTAGCTGTTGTTTACATCTGCCACCAATGGTTTTTGCTCTGTTTACTTTAAAGAATAAGCCACTCTTTGATTTGGCTCCTCATTTTCAATACGTAGACCCTGGACTCTTGATTCTCCATTGGAGGAAGGAGAAATAAAACAAGTCTCTTTAAAATCAGAGCAAGGTTACTTACAAATACATAGAGCCTCAATATTTTATATAACAGTCATTTAGAAACATACATAAGAATTTCCCTGCTGGCATCCTGGCTTTGGCAGGTGAATCTCAACTGAACCAATCACTTTGCATTTGTTGTTTTAATTCTTCTGGCTGCATTGCAGAAGAGTGTGTGTTTATTTCAAAAGGTCGTTTACCTATTCCATGGTTCAAATGGACTATTTGTTCACTTAAAGGGTCACTGTAATGATACATGAAGACATAGCTAAGGAAGATGAGTTAGAAGTGTAAGCTAATAGGAGAGAGAACCAAGATGGTGGAGAAGTAAGTGGAGCTACAGCAATCTCCTCCCAACACCAAACTGGAATTACAACTTAATTGGGGAGAAATCATCCAAAATAACCAACAGAACACCAACTGGGGAGAAGTCTTATTACACAGAACAGAAGAAGCCACTTTATCACAACGTGACCTGTAGGAATTGTGGAGACACGGGAGGATGGCAGGGCCCCCACAGGATGCAGCTGAAGGGGCAGAGAAACATCTCAGCAGCCAGGGGTTCCACCTGAGAAGGGTGGGATTTAAACCCCCAACTGGGCTTCCCAGCCTATAGCAACAAAACTGAGAGTAAAAGAGCAGCTGTGAAAAGCAAACAGCCTCCAGCTTTAGCAGGTTTGACAGAAAGACATGAAAATACAGTGGCACCACCTACCCTGGGCTCCAGCAGAGGGAGGGCAGAGTGGACTAGAGACACTTTAGGAGGGTTTGGGTCAATGACTTTAGGGGGAGAGTTGAGGGAGCAGCCTGTGAGTCCAGGGTTGATCCATCCCCCATTCAGCCAGCAGACCACTCTTCCCCAAAGGGCGGGAGCCTGAGGGGAAGCCACAGCCCCACCCATAGGAATTAATCCTCCCAGCTCAGCACAGGTTGCCTAACCCAACCTCAGGGCACAGGTTGATTGGATTAACAACTGACTTCACCTGCCCCACCCAGAGGTGCCTAAAACTGACTACTGATCACAGACTGATTTGATTAACAACTAAAGGAGACAGAAGACAGTGATCTCTGGTAGACTCTAACTGGCTGACATCACCAAGCACAGATCCAGGAAGTAAAAAAATGTGCACCTCTACACCACAGAAGATCACACCACTAACACAGTAAGTCAAAGCAGACCAATCTAAGAAGCAGAAATAATCAAGAGTCACCCAAAATGGGGAGACAAAGAGGTAAACCCTCAGCATATTGAAAAGAGGAATCCCCAGGGAGAGTGCAAAATGAAGTAGAGGCAAGCACACTCTCAGACATGGAATTCAAAATAATGATGATAGAGAAGCTCAGTGAGCTCAGTGAGTTCAAAGAAAACTATAAACAACTGCAGGGGAACTACAAAGAACTCCAGGGAAGCTACCAACAACTTACTGAGAACTATACCAATATTAAAAAGGACATAGAAACCATCAATAAGAGCCAGGAGGAAATGAAGAATACCAATTCTGAATTAAAGAACACAGTAGAAGGAATCAAAAGCAGGCTAGAGAAAGCAGAAAATCGGATCATCAAGCTGGAGGTCAATGTAGAAAAAAATTCCCAGACAGTGCAACGATATGAAAAAAGACTGAAAAAAAAAATGAAGAGGTTTTAAGAGAGCTGCAGGACAACATGAAACATAATAACATCTGTATCATAGGGATACCAGAAGGAGAAGAGGAGGAGCAAGGGGTAGAAAACCTCTTTGAAAAAGTAACAACAGAAAACTAACTTGAGGAGAGAAAATGTCATTCAAACTCAGAAAGCACAGAGGGTGCCAAGGAAGATGAACCCAAACAGGCCCACTCCAACACACATCATCATGAAAATGACAAATTTCAAAGACAAGGAGAGAATCCTAAAAGCAGCAAGAGAGAAACAGCTAATAACATACAAGGGGGCTCCCATAAGGTTATCAGCTGATTTCTCAACAGAAACGCAACAAGCCAGAAGGGAATGGCAAAAAAACACTTAAAGCAATGAAACACAAAGGCCTGCAACCAAGAATACCCTACCCAGCAAGGCTGCCATTCAAAATGGAAAGTGAAATAGAGTTTCCCAGATAAAAGAAGTCGAAAAGAATACATCTCTACCAAACCAACATTGCAAGAGATGTTAAAGGGTTTGCTTTAAGAAGATGAAGAGACAGACAGAAACACAGGTACAAAAAGGTAAATGGATTAAATGTACCAATCAAAAGACATAGGGCAGCTGAATGGATAAGAACAAACTTTAACTTATGAATGCTTTAAAGTGATCTTGTTACTATACCTGAAGAACCCTGAAACGCCAATTCAGAAGAACCTATGTACCCCTATGTTCATAGCAGTGCTATTTACAATAGCCAAGTGCTAGAAATAGCCTAAATGCCCATCAGTGGATGATTGGATCAAAAAATTTTGGTACATTTATACAATAGAATACTACACAGCAGAAAGAAAGAAGGAACTTCTACCCTTTGCAACAACATGGATGGAACTGAAAAGTATTCTGCTTAGTGAAATAAGCCAGTCAGTGAAAGACAAATACCATATGATCTCACCCATTACAGAACAATAATGAACAAAACAAACAAGCAAAACAAAACCAGATACATGAATACAATGAATAGACCTTCAGTGGGCAGCAGGGAGGAGGAGGCAAAGAAGAGAAGCAGTTTAGTCAAGGAACTAGCATGGAAGAACCATGGACATGGATAAGTGGGATTGACTTTGAGGGGGAGTGGGTGAGTGGGAAAGGGAACAGAGGGGAGTAAAAATGGGATGGATGTAATACAACAACAATAAAATTAAATTAAAAAACAAAAAAGAAAAAACCTGATAGGAAAACCTAGGAAGATAAATAAATAAAAAAAGAAAGAAAGAAAATGAAATAGATGCATTATTCTTACTTTTTAAAAATGAAAAAAGCCAGAGTAAAACAAAGAAAATCACTTGTACAGCAAACCATATTCTAAGGATTTTACTATATATAAAGTTAATAATCACAAATATTGTAAATATTTAATTTATTATTGGATTCATATCATACATTGGCAGCATATTCCTGTTGCCTGCTTGATTTAACCAATTTGGAGCAAATGAAAGTAGATATTTATATGCATTTCAGTTTATAAATAGATTGTGACAGAGTCATCAATTGAGTTGCAAGATTTACATGATTGAATGAAGAGTGAGCGTGTTGCCCACCTCCTTGGGTTGTGGTGAAGGGATTTAATGAAACCATTGTAAATGTATTAATTTCTCAGTCCCATTGGTCTGCCTACATCTGCTGAACAGAAAACTAGATGGTGGATCTCCATAGTCTACTTTTTATCCAGGAAAGGCCATTTTTATAGCAAGGGTGAGGGAAACTCTTTTCAAAAAGAAAAAAAAAGCAGGTTTATTAGTTGATTATCTTTGACAGAAACACTGCTTCACCAATGATGCATCTATTTATATTTAGATAAAAGTGGTTGCTGTTACATAATATTTATCATATTAAAATATTCTATTTAAATGAGACTTTTATAATAATATTACTATGGCTTTCAAAGATAGTTGGCCTATAAAAATGCTGAAGTTTACAATTTATATACTACCATTATCTGTATTTAGGAAGGCTACAGGACAGAAAGCATAACTGCTTAGGAGCCAAAAAGCATTTAAATAAACTTCACTACTTTGTCATATGAACTTCAAACATGAGTCCTTTTTGAGTCTGATTTTTCACAAATGTGAAAATGGGGGCAATATGGCCTACAGCAGAGCCCTGATAACCACAGAGTTCATACACAATGAAGGGCACCTGACAGGCATTGGGCCCAGGCTAATCAGTTCCTTTCCTTTTAGAAACCTCTGATTGTTCTAATGACAAACACCATCATTGACAGGTGTGTGTCTGGACCCTTCGGCACTGGGAGCAGAAGTCAGGCAGCTTTATATCTGTAATTACCCACAGACTGATACCCTTAGTGTGTCTCATTAGGCTTACCCCTGAAAATCTAGACTAGGGAAGTCCTGCTCTGACCTCTAGGTTGGATTGCAGAGCTGTGGACATGAATGCAAATGTGGGGCAGGGGTTGTAGTTTTGGAGGCAAGCCACCAATCCAGCTTTTCCTGTTATTTACATTCTCAAATTCACAAACATGGCATCAGCTCCTGGGCCTGTACCAGACAGACCTCTCACACAAAACAGAACAAACTGCACTAATTTGCTGAACCCCAAATGGAGCCAAATTCCAAGCTTTTATTTTTGAAACTACAAACAGAACCACAATTTTCAAAACACAAGGAAAATAATATCAACAAGATGTTACTACAGGAAATACGTCTGAAATCTTTTTCAATGTGAAAATGCTATAAGCTTCTTATTCTATTTTCTAAAATGCTGACTTCACTCTTAAAACAAGAATTTAAATAATCTGACTGACCCTACATTGAGCCATCTTTTATTTACCCTAAGATCTCTCAATCAATCAGAGATACAATGTGCTATCAATTTAGGTATTTCTATGGCATTTACTTCTGTGGCACATTAAATCTATGTTTCTATGAAAGAAGTACATTGATTTTTTTTTCCACAGCAAGAGTTTTTTTTTGTTTTGTTTTGTTTTATTTGTTGTTGTTGTTGTTGTTTAGCTCCAAGAATAGCTGAGGGTTGCAAAAAGGAGCAGCTGGCCACGTGGAAGACTGCTTCGTTGATAAGCTAGTTTAAAAGAAATATCCCCTTATTGCACATCCTGAAAACTGAAATAAGGTCATGAACACTGTTTGATTGGACCATACCAAAATATTTAATGTATCAAATTTTCCAGAATTCATGATAACAGCCTCACCAAAGGCCTGGGCTTAAGTTTCAACCTTTCCTTCATTCTTTCATTTCTAAAGCTGAGCAGCATGTCTGTAGATCCACTGAGTCATTATATCGACCCCACAATGGTCTTTATAATTATAGCATGCCTGACCTGACTATAACTGAGTAAGGCATAATTATTACAAAATATAGAATGCTAGATAGTAGATGTATTAAGAGATGGTTCAATCATTCAACCAACCCCAAGAACCTGAATATGTCTAAGCAATTTTGTAAATCCTGGAACAAAATTAAGTCAGGTGTTTATCAGAGAAAAGAGATTTGTCTCACTAAAGAAAGAACATTTTTGTGACCTGAGGCACTAGAAATACAGAAGAGCCTGTCTCTTCTCTGCAGTGATGAGTAGCCTCAGCCTTGAACAGCAAACTTGCAGATGAATGAAGATAGTAAAATATATCACATCCTCCTGCCTCTAGGTATAATATTTTATTCATATAAGAGCTATGTGAGTCTTGATTTATATGGGCTTTCATTAATAGGCAATATTCAATCATAAAGTTTCCTATTGTTACCTCCAGGCTTCCTTAAATTCAACACATGATAGTGGGTGTTCCCTCCTCCTCTGATAAATACTGCCCCACACACACACACTCAAACGCACACAAAAATAAATTTAAAAAGGGAGGAAAAGCAGGCAAGTGAGAAAGGTGGCCAGGCAAAATATTTTGCAGTTCAGTGTAATTACCTGCCTTGTCCTCCCTCAGTAGGTGGCTAATAAAACCTCAGCAGAATCAACTGTCATTCAGCTGAACCTATTCAGGTCTAAATTGAGTTCTGACTTCCACAGTCACAGAGATATAGCACCAAGTTTGCACTGAGCTATTTTAATTTATCTCAAAGAGGTAAGGCGATGTCTCCATTGCAGTGTCAGATATTCAGAAGTTTGTTATTTATTTTCTCCATAAATCGTGAGTGCTTTTCCATTAGTTCCAAAATTTTAAGAAGCTCCAATTGACCCCAAAGAGAAACTAGATTATGTATTCATTGTCATTTGTATTATCAAATGTTTGCTTTCATTAGGTTTGGATCATTCATTCATTCATTCATTTGCTTCACAGCCATATATATGACAATAGTGGAATTGCAGGGAAGGTACTGCATAAAAACCACAAGGAACCCCCAAATTTGACTATTTTTAACTTTCTAAAGCATTAAAATGTACAAGTACACACATGTATCTGCTAAGAAAGGAAGTGACATGCTCAGTTTCCTTGTAGATTATGATACGATGATAGGACTCCTTGGGGTTCGAAGTCCATATTTTTAAACCTTCAGGCTATTTTAAGTGAAGTGCTTGCCAACGACCTTGCAGCAGGACTCTCCACCCACCCAAATGCTGCTCTGGTCTGAAGAAAATAGAGGTGGGGTGAGGGTGAAAACAGGCAAAGGCTGCTCAGCCCAAAGCAGAGCTGTGGCTGCCACTCCATGAGAAAACAGATGGGTTGACCTTTCCTTATGCAACTTCTGAAATTAATTTGGTGCTTAAAATCAAAGGTGCATCAAAACATGGATTACCTGAGGTTGCCTTTGCACTAACAAAGACATCTCTTCAGTGCGGTGAATCAGGGTGATGGCCCAGGGCCCAGAGCAGTGATTTGAGAAAATCACCCATGGCAACAATTAGGCAACAGGTCTTCAGTGGCTGCCAGAAATCTCACTGAATATTGGAGGGAAAGAGAATTTATATGTAATCCAATTTAGAACAACAACAACATCAACAACTTCATGTTCCCAGTTCTGCATGGGAGAAATCCAGCCCAGGCCTGAAGAGCGCTAAAGAACAGTGCACCCAACAGGAGGTCTGCATTCATAGGCCAGTCAGAGTGGAGTTGGCTATCCAGTTCTGCCTGCCATTTTCTCACAAAGCTTTATAAGTGCTCGGCAAGTAAGAGCTATTATTATCATCATCCTCCAGGTTGCTGTGTCAGATGGGAGTCCACAACTGAGAAGCAAAGGACATAGAGTTCTTTGACCCATCCCTCCTCTCAGACAATTGAGCATCCTAATATTACTCAAGTATAAGTTTCATTAAAAGCTCTCTGTTTTGGATCTCAGAGGAGAGATGTGCAAGAAAGATCAAAAGAGACATAATTGTCTCTCTTGACTGTGTGGATCAGTGGGTTGGGTGTCATCCAGCAAACTGAAAGGTTCGATTCCAGGTTGTGGGCCAGCCAGCTTTTTGGTTGGGAGTGTGCAAAAGGCAGCCCATTGATGTTTCTCTCTCTCACTTTCTTCTTCCCTTCCTCTCTCTCTAAAAATAAATAAAATCTATTTTAAGAAAGACATAATTATCAGCTCAAACAGGAGGGAAATTTTTACCTCATAGCACTCTTTCAAACCTGCGAAAACCTGAAGTCTTGGTGAAGCAATAGTGAAAGCCGCACAGAAATGAACGTTAGCAGCAGGAAGAAGCCCCAAGCATCTCCGACCAAAGGAAGGTAGTTATCTGGTGCTAGATGGGTAAGTGCTCCTTAAACACACTGTGCCTCATTTTCCAATGAAGAACCTCCACCCTCACATGAATGAACAAGGAGGGTGTGGTCACTGGTCAAGGAGCAAGAGATGGGTGAGAGCAAATGATAGGGTGGGTATTTTCAATCAGGTCTTCCCATTCTGTTGCCAGGCATCTAATGAATCACTTTTACTGGGATAGGTATGAGTCAGAGACAAAGCAACTTTTCATTAATATCTAACTACATTTTGTTCCACTTATTTTAGGTGGCAGGCAATGTGCTGACTGTTATAAATGGGCCATATTTCTAATCTCCACAATGACCCTAAAATGTAGCTGTTATTGAATCAATTATCTGGATAAGTGAAATGAGATTCAGAGAAATTGAGTACCTTTCCCAGCTTAATGTATATTGATATGTATAACATGTGGTTTTCTGATGTTCCTTTGTTCAAATAGGATTCTGAATGTGGGTGCATAGGAGAGCTGTCACTAAAGAAGTTGTCATGTAAGGGTTGCCCCATAGAATACCAAATGACTGGTCCAGAAGTTACCTTGTGAGTCTCATGGAGCCAGAGTCATGTTGGAGGACATATGTGTGGATATTGGGAAAATCTCTTTCTGCAATTACTAACTAAAGGAGATATTGGTCTGGGACTGCCAGCAGCTTCCTGTATTGGAATATCATGCAAAGAGCTGAAGAGAAAGAAATAGTATCCTGGAAATATCATTAAACACAGGGATCCAGCAGTGCTAGAATTTCCGGGCCAGTGGTCCTCAGAGTGGGATCTTTGGAGCAGCAGCAGCATCAGTTGGAACCTTGTTGTAGATGCAAATTCTCAGCCATCCAGATTCACTGAATTAGAAACTCTGGGGCTGAGGCTCAGTGGTATCGTTTCACAAACTCTCCAGGTGAGTCTGGTGCATGTGCCATTTGAAAACCACTGTTTTGATCAATTCTTGAAGTTGTTAGTTTCATGAGCCAATAACTCCTGGGTGTTTTGTTGTTGTTGTTATTGTTGTTTTGGGTTTTTTATTTTATTTTGTTTTTGCCTAGAATTTGATTATAATAAAGAAAGAAAACCAAGATTGTTCTGGGTTATTTTTATGAAAATTAACTCAGTCATTTTGTAAATTACAAGCAAATTTAATTATTTTATAATGATAATTTTTTTTAATATGTATATTCCTTTGAGATTGTTTCTGGTTTTGTTTTTTGTTTGTTTATTTATATATGAGGCAAGACATCCCCTTGATGCTGGCAAGAAAGAGGCCATTTGAAGCTACACAAATGGAAGTGCTGTATGATGCAGTGGAATGTACTACAGGGCATACAGAATCTGTGCTCCTGTCATATAAAACAGTTAACCAGAAAGCAGTTTGCTAAACCAGTTGGGGCCACAGAGAGGTGAGTGGGGCTAGAAGTGTAGATCTGGCCATTGTATAACATCATAATTAACAACATAAAACACAAAGAAGAAAAATAAAAGAAAATGAAATGTTTGAAGAATGATTTGAGAGACAGAAATTAAATAAATATTTCCTTTTGCTGAGTTGAAAAAGAATGATGCAGAAAAATGCCAAGAGGAGATCAGAGTAGAGAGAACAATGAATGAGGGGACAGAGCTTATTTACTTTCGTGGTGGTCAATTTCCTAGTGTTCACAACAAAGCACAATGTGGACAATTGCTTAGAACTCCTCCCAGAGGTCAAAGGCTGTGGGTTTAAAAGAGTCCTTTGGGTTCGCCAATCAAGAATGCTAGTGAGCTATTTCAGCAGAGTGGGAAAGATGGAGACCAAACTAAGCTGGAAAGTGATTTAGTAGCTGCTACAAGCAGTTGTCCTGAGGGTGAGAGGTACACCATGGATGGCAGGAGGTTAATGCAGAGCCTGGAGGAGAGCTTGTTCTAGGGCAGGGGAGGTGATAGCAGCTTAGAAACTGAGAAGTGAGTACAAGGCAATGAAAAAGTGAGGAAATAAGGGATAACCTATGAGGCAAGATTCTTGCAAAAGTGTGGAGGCTCCTGGGTGCAGGGGTGTGTGTGTGTGAAAGAGAGGGAGAGAGAGAGATACCATGTGGCTCAGGCAGAGGTGGGCTGGAAGGCCTAGCTTGCAATTGCTGGGTTTGTTCTTTCTACCCATAGGTCTGCAGTAGGTCTCTCCAGATGTGTTCATCTATTCATCGAACAAGTGTTTAATGAGCACCTTACACTCCAGACCATGTGTCTGACAGTAACAACTCCCAAGGGGGTAGTTGCTGGGTTAGACTGGGGCTTAATCTCCCACCCTGTATATTCTCCATCAACCCTTCAAATCACCTTAAATAGATACAGAATATAAATTAGACCATTGTACTTGCTATAAAATTTAGCTTAAAAACAAATGCCCTCTATGGATCACCACTTCCCTACAGGTCACTGTCCTCCTTAGAATCTGCCCTAGGAGGCCTAGAGATGAGGACGCAGAAGACAGAATCTGTAATTGTGGAAGCTCAAAGTCAAGTGAAGAAGGCAGACATTCAGTCAACAGTGACAATGACAACTGTGTAGAATACGTTATGGGAGGTAGAACCAGGGTGCTCCAGTGTACAGTGCGGGGCATACAGTTCCATCAGAGGAGCAAGGAATGTTCCCAGAGGGAGTGAGAACAGCCTGAGCATAAGAACACTGATATGAGCTATCAAATCTGAGAAGAGAGCCAATAGCATGTACTGGGAGAAGCAGGAGGGAAGAATAAGCAAGTTCAGGAAAATCCAAGGTATTCTACTTGTCAAGGGCAAGAGAGGAACTCCACAGTTCTGTAATGCAAGCAAATTCTCAGGCTTTCTCCTACAGGCCATTAAGAACCCTTGGGCAACTCTGTCAGCAAGGGAAGCCGGAAGGAAAGTGGTGCCAGAGGCTGGTGGGGGCCATGGTAACAGTCCAAGCAAAAAACATGTGGGATAGAGCTCAGATGGAGGCAATGGCAGAAGAAATTGAAAAGAGTGGCAGATTCTAGAGAGACAACTGAACTAGAAGAGTGGGTAGCGAAAAACCTATGAAATGTGTGCAAATTTGCTTTTCTCCCTGGGGAGAGTCTTAATTTTTTAAAAAGTCTGTAATCCAAGAAACTGTCCACATATTTTGGAGATGCTTGCATGTTTGGTGGGCAAAACTGGATATTTTATTGGATAATGAAGGAATATGGCATCATGCCTGCACTCCTGGCTTCTCCTCCACAGGGTTCTCCTCCACTATGTGGTTAAGTTGTTATCTGCGAGCCAATGCTAAGGTGGGAGTCAGAAGGTGCATATGCATTTACAAGATGGGAAGTCTTTAGGCAGCAGCACGTGTTCTTTAATTAGGTTAAGTATTCAAGCACTGTATGAAGCTGTTTCAGTTCAGTCTAGGGAAGACTTGTCAGCCCTGTATTTTTACCTTGGAAGATCCATGTCTCAGCCAGAGTTTGATCCTCAGCACAAGGAGAATATGATACAGTCTGCCAGGTCAAGTTTTGAGACCTCAGCCCAGGAAATGAGCAACAGCCTCACCCCAGGCCAAGTACAGTACAGTTTCCTGAGCAGTGCAAAGCAGTCTGCTTCAGGCATTCCAAAGGTAGCAGGCAGCAGGGAAGGAAAAAAAAAAGAAGCAGCAAGAAAAAGAAAGGAAGTCAGCAGCCCCTCACCAGCACCCCACCCTTCCAGGGCATGTGGCTTTCAGGCTAGTCCCAAACAATTGCTCCACAAAGTGGAGGGTCCATTGCAAATTAAAAACAACAGCCTGCCAGTCAAAGGAAATGTTTTTAAGCACATAGAGAGAAATACCGCTGTGTGCGTGTTGGAGGGAAGGGGCAGGTAAAAGGGTTTTGAGCACCTTAGAAGAGGCTCACACACAAAAGCACCTCTGTGCCTTTAAACAGGAACTCCTGTAAGTGTCCCTGGGTTTCGTAACCTGGATGCTGCCAGCAGTGATGTGGTTTGGAAATTAACCTTGCTTTTCTTCCCACTGCTGTTTTACATATTAATTAAAGTGTTTCCCTCAGATCAGGAATGCCTGCAGGCTGGCTGGGTTCTGCAAAGGCAGTTTCTTCCCTGCTGCTCTGCCCCAGCCATGGTTGTACAGAGTTCAATGATTAAAACTTTCCCAAGTCTGCTGTAGAGCTCAGTCCTCCCTTCACTGGCTTCCTTGTAGAGAGCACACACTTTAATATGGCTTTTAAAAAGTCATTGTTTCTTTTCCCCTAAAACAGATTGTGCAGAGCTAATTTAGGGGAGTGTGTTGTAGAAGAAACTGTTGAGTAGGCGGCCAACTGTTTACTCCAACTCTAGTTACCTCACTCATGAGCCCATTTCTTTTTTTCTTTTTTGTTTTCAGCAATGCTTTGAAACACATGTGTAAACTGCTAACATTTTATGAATAAGTGAACTTGTTTAATTAATATATATATACATATATATTAGGCAATCATGGTGGCTTAAAGTTTGAAGACTAGGAAAGATCAGAACACCCAATGTGTGCAACAGAATTCAGATTCCAACAGTTTGTTGCATTATCAAAATCTGTGCCCCTATTTTCAACTTTGAATATTATGCTTTTAAAATGTGCTTAAGAGACATAATGATGACAGGATTGATTTTAAAACTAGGTACATATAGTTACTATAATCTGCCACTAGAGTTAATAAAATTAAGCCATAGTTACTTCCTTAGATTTTTGGATCCTTTAGCCCAATACATTCTTTTCAATTTTGAATTATAATTTGGACTGTATCCATACACTTCTTGGATTATGTTAAATAAACACATTTCTTTGTGGTTTTAGATAACTCCTTTATTCCCTATAAAATCCACTAAGTGATTTAAACTATGAAATGCAAAACATAAGGACAACTGGTAATCTGTAATGAAGGCAATTAAATTTATATACCTAAAAGCAGAATATTCCAAAATTTACATAATGGATGTTTTTACACATGGGAGTAAATCCCAGTACATGTAAGTATATCTCATTGCTTTATCAAAAGAAAATTAAGCTACTCTTAATATTTTCCTACTTAGCATTTACTTGTAAAATTCAAGAGAGAGTAATGAAGGTCAGAATGTATTGCAATGAGAGTTTAGGGGGTACCATAAAAAGGTAACCTCTATACCATATGTCAATGATAAAAATCAGAAATTCCATCCTCTTGACTATTCCTTAGAAACATGTCTACAGTAAAACCCTCCTACATACTGTGCCTATGCAGAAGAAATCCTGAATTAAGCTAGTTTAATTAGTAGGGAATTTAGTGGCTCCTATGCTGTCAGTTGAGAAGCAGGGATGCTTCCTAGCTAGAGCATTCAGGAGTCCACTGTGTCATCAGTCTAGATTTCTCTCCTGCATTGACTTTGTCCCCAGACTGGCTTCTCTTGGAATCCTGGGCTGATACCTTGAGAGCTTAGGTCCACTGAGTGAGTCATTTCCAGAAGACTTCTTGGTCAGCTAGGAAACCCTTCCATGAGCTCTGAAAATCTCCCTTATAGGCCATCACAGCAGTCAGTCCTGAACCATTCAACAGCATGTGGTGGCTGAGTAGTCTCTCCTGAAACTGCAGGTGGGACCAGCCTCCCCCTTTGAATATGGTGTGATTGGAATTAGCGTTCTCTTAAGAAATGTTTGTCAAATGGAGCTAACTGAGACCCGTAGGAAAGGAAGCTATGCAAAGTTGCAATCTCCATCACAAGAATTACCCAAAGAGAAAGAAATGATTGATTGCCTGTAAGGAATGTCATCCAGATTTCTACACTGAGTAGGGAATAAGACTCAACTTCATCTGGAGCTTCTTCCTACAACTCCAAGATTCTGTAATTCTATACTTTTGGGGGAAGAAATAACTTGAATCAAATTCCTAGTGCCAGAAAGAGTTTAGTAGGTTCAAGTGCTTTATTTGGGAGGCAAATACCTGGAAGCCCAGTGGGAAGGTAGGGAGGTGGACAAGGAAGTAAAGTGTAGATAAGGGTGTGCTCAGAATGAGTCAGCAGTGGGGCAGTTGGGAGCAAGGTGGCAGAGGACCAAATAAACATGGAGGAAGCAGCTTAGGGTTTTCCTCAGACAAAGACCGTGAGCGTATGAAGCAGAAAGTCGTGGTTCAAAAGGTGTAGGTGGGCCCACGTTCTGCTAAGGTGACTTATAGAGACTCTGAGGGTGGTTACCTATGAAGAAACAGCAGGCAATGGGAAGAGGGGTTTTAAGGAGAAACTTTCAGAGAAGAAGCTGGGAACCAACCCAAACCAGAAAGCTTTTCAGGACACAGTTAGACTTACTTCCAGTGAAGTTGGGACACATCTGACCTATTTTCTTAACAGTAACACAATGCTTCTTGATAAAGAATAAACTGAAAGGGGGAAAATGCAAAAGCAGGGCAACTGGTGAGGAAGGAAACCAAAACCCAGGCAAGAGGTGCCAAGTGACAGTGTAGGGAGCTGAGGAGCCTTCAACAATGAACTGAAGAGACAGTCCCCAGGATTTACTGCTGCACTGGAAAGCAAGAAGATTGCTACCTTGCCACCTCTTTTGGTCTAAGCAACTGACAGAATGGAGTTGCTATAAAATGGGTTTGGAGGCAACAGGAACAGTAAGGTAGGAGGGAGGGTGCTCAGTTTGGGACATGTTAAACTTCCAATGCTTATTAGTTTCCAAGTGAATAATTTGAGGAGGCCTCGGAATCTCAGATGGAAAGTAGAGAGCCATGGGCATCTAGATGGATCTTCATCTAGATCCATGGAATTGGATGACATGTCTGTGATCTGAGGTTGGCAGAGTAATGTTTTGAGGTGTGGCTATTAAAGGAGTAAGTCGAACACACTAATGAGAGCAGGCAGAGATGAAGGAGGAACATGAACAAGTGTGTTGTGCTGGAAACCACAGAAGTGTAAGAAGTGTGAGAAGAAGGGAGTGGTCAATGGTGTCAAAGGCAGCCATAAGGTCAAATGTATATGATTACAATATCGAGAGGTGGGGGGGAGGGAGGGAAGAAAGAGGGAGGGGAAAAAAGATGAGAAAAAAATGAAGACAGTATAAACTAAAACAATTATCCTCTTGTTTACTTGCTTGTGTATTTGCTTTTCTGACACTAAATCAGGGTTTTTGCTCTTAAATACAGTAAATAATATGAAACATTCAACTTACTAGACTGAGGAAATCTTTGTATTTGCTGCATTAATTGGGTAAGAAGTGTCAGTTTGGGGATGATATATTTTTTTCTGTTACGTTACTTTAACCTGGGAAGGAAAAGCTGGACTCTGTTGCCCCTGACCCAAACTGTTTTTTTATTCCTTGTAATGTTTCTATGTATTTTTAAAAAGTGAATGTGCCTATTACGGGATTTGACATAATTTTCAATGAATGAAAGAATTCAAGTAGAGGGTTTCTCAAAACATTAATATCAATTGATTAGATCTTCTAAACAAACATCTAAGATTTGTTTTACAAATAAGTTTATTAAATCCAAGAGGCACCCCCAAAAAGATACACACGATATATTTGCCTGAGTTATTCATAATCATATCTTTCAAGAACAGACCTACCAAAATATACAGAAGAGTATAGCAGGATTACCCAAACTGAACACAAAAGGCATTTATCAAAATGCAAAGTTAGTTTCCTAAAGAACTGCCTTTTCATGCCAACCCACAATCCCACAAAGAAATGATTTTGAAGAACCCAAACATTCATATTCATTGAGAGATCCAACATTGTTGGTGAAAAAATTTCCATCAGTGAGAGCCCAACACCTTACAAGATTTAAACTCTCCTGAAGCTCTTGGCTCTTTATTAACCACATGGTACATCTCTACAGTTTACTGTTTTGAAAGATTTTCACATTTCTACAAAGATTATCCCTTTGAGTAATAAAACCATAGTTACGGCCATACTTTTATAAACATCACTTTTTATTTTGAGTCAATTTTCTAAATATTTATATCCAAGAGAATCAAGGTTCATGGTGGATGAGACAGTCACTCATTCCTACCCTCAAAAGATTACACTTTAGTAGAAGGATAAAACAATTACCCCAATTCAGGGGCAAATATGGGCCAAAAAAGTGCTGTGGGTCAATCATGTGTTTGAAGGGATCAGAGAAGTCTTCATGGAAAAGGTAACAATGGAGAAAGAACCTCAGTGATTTACAAGTTTTTACCAAGTGGAGTTAGGAGACAAGAAAAAACAGGATGCATAAAGACACAAAAATCTAAATGCAAAGAGATGACACCTGATTCCTCTCTGCCACTGGGCTGCCATAGCACAGGGACCATGCAGATGAGCTACAGGAGACAAGGCTGCAGTCCAGACTAGAGGTGTAAGGGCCTGCAACACTAACCTGTAGAGTTTGGACTTTATTTGGTAACAAGGGGAAACTGTTAAGGTTTTGTGCATAGAACAGTGAGACATAATCTGAACTGAACGTCCGCACAATTAACCTGTCTATGTGAAGAAGTGTACTGAAGAGGAGGGAGACAAACTGGGACAGGAAGTTCAGGTGGGTTAAGCAATGTTATTGGTGGGAATGGGCTGGAGTCCAGCAACATGTCAAAGACCAAAATTGATTAGTTGTGGGGAGGGCAAGGGAGGCTGTCAGAAATAAGCCACCTACTCTAAGCTTTAGCCTCATTGACTCAGGGGAAACAGTGAGGAGGAGGAATTGGTTTTCAGGAAAGATGACGGCCCAACTTTGGACATGTTGAATTTAACATGCCATTAGGAAGACCAAATTAAGGCATCCTACAGGCACTTATACATGCGAGATTGTGACTTCTGGGATTTGAGGTGCAGGGCAGAAAGATGAATGTAAAAACCAAAGAGTGAGATCATAAAGAAAGGGTTGAGCAGGTCATTGATAAGTTTTAGAGAGCAGAGGAAGCAAGAAGGCATGAAGGAAGAATATCACTTGGCAATCAGAGACCAAGGAGAAAGGACAGGCTGATTGTGTGCACAGGTTTGGAATCAGACTGTGGTGCAAGCCCTGATCTTGCTCTTCTGTGGTCATAAACCCTTAGGAAATTGGTCTCAACTCTGTCAGCAGGCCATCATGTTTTAAATGAGATTGTTGTGAGGGTGAAATGAGATGAGAGGTGTTTGGTGGGAGGTCTGGCCCACAACTAGCACTCAAAAATGGTGCTGTGACTTCATTAAGTAAAGATGACTCAACAGAAGAATCTGCTTATAAGCAATGAGTTATTGTTTTAGTAACTAGAAGGTTGTCAACACAACCATTTTACTGGCTGGCATAGCCAAAGCCAGTTTGCAAGGGGTAGGGAGCGAATGACTGCAGAAAAAATAGACAGACATTTCTGTCTTCTCTCAACCTGGAGAAAATCTTTTTTACTTTCTTCCAAGTTGTAACTGACAATCTATTTCTTGAAAGTTTTCCTTGATTCTTCAAACCAGAATTAGTGGCTCTGGCCTCTGATGTCTCTATAGATCTTTGTTCTTTATATTAGGTCCCAAAGTATAATCCAGTCTTTCATTGTCTTACATGCTTGCTTCCCACCAACCTGCCCACACTGATTGGACTGAGAGTGATTCAAACAGGAATGATGTCCTTGCCATATAACAGATTCAAATTAAGTGCTTGTTGAACGGCTGGCTGACTAAAGATGAAGCAGAAGAAAGGAGGGAAGGGTGTGTGATGAGGGGGGAGAAGTTGAAGAAGAGAAGGGATATCTGATTGGTTAATGTAATTTTGTGGAAATAAGGATCACTTGTGCAAAACCAGGGACACCGTTGGATGGTGAGGACAGAAAAGGTGGAGTGAGAGAGTTCATGCAATGCCCTTGTCATATAACAAATTCAAATTAAGTTCTAGGATCTCAATGAAAGAGACAAAGAGGTAGAAATAACAAAACATCAAAGAAGCCCAAATTGAAATTAGAAGCTATACATTTGACTTGAGGTGTCACCTGCAACTCAAGGTCAGGAATGCCCCTGACCAAAGGATCATCTAAGGGCCAGGAATTTGAAATCTGTCAAGTGTTTAATGGCTGATCTCTTGACTCTGCTTCAGGATGAATGTGGATAGACAGGCTTGTGAAACCACTGAAGGGAAGTTGGGCTGGGAGAATGGAGAAAAATGAGGGACTAGCAGTAACATTTGACTGGCCTATGAATTCAAAAGGAGTACCTATTTTCACATGATGCTACACACTAAACCACAGAACCCCAATGGCAGACACCAATAAATCTTTACCTTTGCTCTGATAGTTTGTGAGTCAGTTGGGCTCTCTTATGTGTTTAGAGCAACCAGACTGACTATTCTGATGTCTATTCTGTGTGGTCTCTTGTCAACCAATAGGCTAGCCTGGGCTTGTTCCATAGTGAAGGAAAACAATCAAAAGTTGTAGGTCTTCTCAGGGACTGGGTTTGGGACTGGTACCTGTCACTTCCTCCACCTACCTTATTGGCTATAGCAAACCATAGCCTAACCAGACTCTATTTCTTGATGAGAGGAACCTCTAAGTCATATCCCAGGGGGCTAGGCAAAAGGTAGGGCTAGAAGGGGATTACATAGGACCATTTTGCAATCAATTTTCTTTAGGAAGTTTGAAGAAGAGGAAGGGAACAAAGACAATTGTTGGTGGGCCAGGCAAACTCTGGAGTTTGAAGTTTTGGAGTTGGATCACTTTCAACTTCTGGTTAGGCCTACAGAGTAAATAGAGTTGCTAGTTGATGGTATAGTCTGTCATGCAGAATATCATCTAGTGAATTGGCTAAGGAATCCTCAACTTTTCTTATGATTTATTTTAATGCTTGTGACATATTATAAAATTAATGAACTTCATGAAGGGCTTATGCCTAAAACAAGGTTAAGTATAGATATTTGCTGAATGAGTTTAATTTAATTACCCATGAGATAATTCACTTATACGAAAAATGAGGCCCAGAAAGGTAAGATAATTTGCTCATTAATGTCACACAGAAGAATCTTTTCCTAGTTGTTCCCACCCATCTCCTTTTCATTCTTTGTTGATGCTTTGTAAAAACATGATTGAAGACACAGTAACATTAAGTCATATAATAATTTTTATTTAACCCATCTCCCCCAAGAAGTATTGAGGCTAATGTGATACATTATGTGGTATGAAATAGATTTTCCTATCATATAAGAAACCAGGTTCTATGCCAATTATGTAACAACATGACTTAGAAAATCAAATCCAAAAATATTGCTCATTATTTTATCATACCCTGTTTATTTCAGCCACAGAACTTTCCATGGCAGCTGATAACATGTTTAATCTAGAAAGACTTTCATAAAAAAGGATCCTTGTGTTTATGGTCTTAATCTGTTTGTCAGTGTTTCCCTTTGTCAGAAGCAAGTGAGGATTCCATCCACAAGCTGCATGATGGTCTTTTGCTAAAAAAACAGTCCCAAATCACAGAAGAATATACTGCAGAAGATAGTCAAGAAAATAGGAAGTAGCTCAAAGACAAGGTTCCAGAATGAACATTTGCCACATCAAATAACCGATGGACAGATGATTTGACTAGAAGCATCTGGAGCAGCAGTGGAAGTGATCAGCAAATAATAGCCAAAGATGCTGAAGTTGGATTTGTAGGCATAACATTATAAGAGAAAACATGAGATCTCATTTATCCCATAATGAATTTTATTCTTATTAATTGATTATATAAATTCATATATTGGTTGAATTTAAAACGTTCATGTCTGTATGAATATTCAGATATGCATCTATGTACACATTTTTAATTCAAATGAGTGGGTAAATATGAATTATCTAGTAATAATTTGATCACCCTTGTCTCCCTTCACATTTTCAATTCCTCCCCTAACTTCAAAATATTTAAAGGGAAATTAATGTATTGATTACATAGACCTATACTACTATGGATAGGCATACCAAATTGTCAGCCAACTGGTAACCTTGGAAAGGACTCTGGATTCTGCTTCATGTGTGCTGGAAAGCCACTGGGAGGATCTAATCTGATTTATATGCTACACTCAGTTGCATGGAGAATGGAATAGAATGGAGGGGAGAGTGCAACAGGGAAGACAATTTAGGAGGCTATGTGGAGCCCAAGCAAGAAATGATGATGGCATAAGTTATCAGGAGGTGGTGAGAAGTTAGATTAATAGCAGGACATACTTTTAAGGTGAAAACATCTTCATTTGCTGAGGTTTAAATGTGGGGACTGAGCTAGAGAGAAGATACAAAAGTTGACAGCTTCTTGGCCTACATATTTGATGGATGGTGGTGCTATTAACTGAAGTAGGGAAGACCAGTGGGTGGGATGGGCTGTGTTAAATAAAGAGGATTTTTTTTTTTTTATCGTGTCGATTTCAAAGCATGTGTTAGATGTGCATAGGTGGAGATGATCAGTAGATTTGAGTCACTGGCGTATGGATGGTATTTGGGGCCATATGTTCCTATGAGATGGCCATCTGACCTTTGTGTTTTGAGGGGAAGTGGTTATGAGGAGGATAGAGAGAATATTTGGCAAAAAGAGCTGAATGAGGGATTTAGGAGGAAGAGCAGATCTAGGCAATAATATGACTTGTTTTTTTGATTTGTGTTGAGCCTGAGGTGCATATGGTACATCCTTATGAGTTGTTCATCTAGGAGTTGAGTGGACACTCATAGAAGTTAGAGTTGGGGACTGAATGACGGATGCAATAAAGAGTTAGGAGTTGAAGAAATGAGGGTGCATGAGGGCATCCAGGAAGGATGTTGAGTGAGGAGAGCAATGGGACAGTTAAGAACACGGATTCAACAGGAATAGGCCTTC